>JASDQU010682213.1:11960-25369 GCA_032191745.1 Picea mariana | reverse complement strand
AGACCTTAAATGGTTAAAGACGATGGGAAACTGGGCTTGAGCATTGATTATGTGTCTTGGAGGTCCTAACCTTGCAGGGTAGGACGGGCGGGAGGTCAGTCCTATTTAGTGGTCAGTTTTACCTTTCGCTGAATGTCTGTATTGGGCACCTCTGCCTATGGTAGTGTTGATTGTAGTTCTCGTTGAGGCCTTCAGCGTTCTTGTGCTGAACTTCATGATTGAGTCTTGTTGTTCATCGAGTGGCGTTTTACAGTCATTATGTTGCTACTTCGACACGCGCGCACACACCTTCAACACAAAAAAAAAATTGCACCTGTTGCCAGAATGGCTGTCATAACCAGGCAGTTCGTTACAGAAAATCTTGTTGATGGACTGAATAATTTTTCTCTTGAATTTTATTTTTGTGAGCATTGCATATATGGAAAATTGAGCCATGTTCATTTGTATTCTAATTCTCACAAATATTTTTGTTTGTTCAACTTAATTCATTCTAATTTATTTGGACCAATTAAATTTCCTTTGATTTCTAAGGATTTGTGTTATGCGTCATTAATTGATGATTATTCTAGAAGGACATGGGCATATTTTCTTAGAACTAAATTTGAGGTGTTTAGTTAGTTTAAGGAGTTTAAATCTCTCTTTAAAAATTAGACTTGTAGGAAGATTGAGGTGTCGATGACTAATAATGGTGGTGGATTTTGTTTTACAAAATTTGATAAGTTTTGTACAGATAATGGCATTGAAATACAAAATAAAAATCCATAAACCCATCATCAAAATGGATTTGTGAAATGAATGAATAGAACATTGATTGAAAGAGATAGGAGTATTCTTAGTGGAGTTGGATTAGAAAATAATTTTTGGGAAGAATTAATTGTTACTACATGTTACTAGATTAACATGTATCCCACATCAACTCTTGTGGATAAGACCCCTATGCAAGTTTGAATGGGAGAGAATCCCTCACTTTAGCATCTTCATGTTTTTTGTTATGAGGCATATGCTCATGTGCCTAATGAGAAGCCGTCAAAGTTGGATAACAAGGTTGTGAAATGTATCTTGATCAAATATGGAATTGGTGTGAAAGGGTACAATATTTGGGATCCTATGGTTCCATAATTTTATTATAGTAGGAATCTTATTTTCAAATAAATTAATCCTTCTCCCATAATGATGTAGCAAGAAGAGGACGGTAAGAAGTTATTTGTTCAACTACCACTGAATACTTAGAAAGTTAAACAAAAAAATGAAAAACAATCTCATGATGGATGTGACAAGGAGGGGTCAAAGAGTTTGGAAGAGGAGGAAGAAACTCCACCTCAAACTTTAAGGAGGTCCACTTGGAAAAGAAGAAAACTAGACAAGCATAATTATAGTCTATCAGATTTCATATGCATATTTTTTTTATCTCCTCACACCAATGAGACTAGAACTGTGAAAAATGTAATGGATATGGAAGATAAGGAGTCTTAGAGATTGGTCATGAATGAGGAGATGGGTATTCTTAGAAATATGATACATGGGAGTTTGTACCTTTTCTTGATGGATAAAAACCCATTGGATGTAAATGGGTGTTAAAAAATAATATGAATTTAGATGGAATTGTTGAAAAGAACAAGGCAAGGTTGGTTGTGAAAGGATATTCCCAAGTTGAGGGGATAGACTTTTGCAAGATATTTTCCCCAATTTCTAAGTAAACATCTATTAGTTTTATGTTATATATAGCGGTAACTTCTGACTTAGATATAGAACAAATGGATGTGAAAATGGCATTCTGATGCAGGAGTATCTTTGGTTCTGGGAAATCCGCATCACCCAAAAAAAATTGAATTTTGTACATGTTAATTTAGGATGAATAAGGATGGTTGCAACTCTACTCGACACCTTTTGTTGTTACTCCTTGTTATAATTGACAGTGTTGCAACTCGCTGCAACTCCTATGTTTCAACTCTAGGCTACAAGATTTGTGTTTCCTCACCGCAACTCTTATGTTGAAACTCCACGCTACAGGATTGGTGTTCCAACTCGTTGTAACTCATCTGCTGCAACTCCACGCTACATGATTTGTGCTGGAATTTTTATGCCGCTACTCAATGTGCTAATTCAGAATTCATTACATGTAGCTGATGAATATTAAGTTCCAAGTGGAAATCATTGGTGAAGGAAGATGAAATGAAATTGAATTGGAAAATGGTTGGGCAACGGAAAATCATGACTATTCATCTTCCCAATGGAAGGGGAAACAAATCAACTGACATAAACAACATAAATGGAGGAGGAATAAATATGTCTCAGTTAATTCGAGATAGAAGAAAGGAAGGCTTCTCTCAGGTCAATTTGAAGTGAATGAGACAACCACTAAGAACAAGATCAAGAAAATATGGTGTAATATGTAGAAGAACATCACTGTAAATCAATTCTAGTCTAGCGAGAAAAGATGTATTTCTCGATTACATTGTAGTGAGGGGAACTATAAAATTAATAATAAAAGAAAGGATTCACATCGTGTTTGTGTTCTTGTGGCTATAATTAAATTATTCTATTTCATTCTTAACAACAATAAATGAATTCTCTGTTGCATGTTCAAATATGAATTATGTTGTGCATTTTGAAAGAAGAGTGTAGTACTGTAGGTGCTAGAATCACTATACATCTGTGAGTTGCATCAAATTCCTACATGGTGACTTGAAGGAGGATATTTATATGAAAAACATAGAGCACTGCATTGAGAAAAATAAAGAGTCATTGGTTTGAAAATTGAAAAAGTCTTTATATGGTCTCAAGCAATCTCCTAGAGAGTGGTGCCAAAAGTTTGAATATTTTTTGTTGCAATCGGTATTTTTGAGAATCAAATCATATCATTATGTGTATTACAAACAATATGGTGGTAATTTTGTTATTATCACTTTGTATGCATATGATATGTTATTTTTTTTGTAACATATGGATGTGATTCATGATTTGAATTCTCATCTTTTAGTACAACTTTGTTGAATTTTCAACACGCTCTACATGCCATGTTAAAATCCCTATCCTGACACCTAGGTATCTTGTTATCTAGTGATTTCCTTTCTCTCAATAAAATTAGTAACTCATAAAACAAAACACATTATTGGAATATTCAACTCAAATAAAGGTAGCAGAAGCAATACTAGAAACCAAAAATCCCATGCACAATACACAAATATATTCTTCCCATCAACTAACATTATCATTCAAATAAGTTCAAAGCTTACAAGGGCACACTTACTGGAAAAATGGCCCAATTAGAAAAGATACAAAGTGCATCAAAACCTAACTAGTTGGTTTGTTGCCAAATTGTTGTATGATCCTATACAACTACAACACGACCTGTATGCTAATACATGTGTTTATTGCAAAACCTATAATAGAATAATCACACTATCCATGTGAATTGTACATTGATATCTGCACTCTCTGCGTGACCTATACTAGAATACCTACAATGTCCTATGATGGATTGATCCTTTTGTGGCATGCTTTCTCTCTATCTTCCTTTGGCCTAGATCTCTAGATGGAAGTCCTTCGCCACCTATCCAATATATGTTTGAATCATAGCTCCTCATGATCTAATCCTTGTGAAAAAATCTTTCTTTTCTCTTATCCATGATCCCCTTGAGTCACAGTCCTTTATGATTAAAGAACTTGAGAAAAAGTCCTTCTTTGATCCAAAGTGAAGGAATCAACTCCACACTTGAAAAAGTCCTTATTTTCTATATCTATGTGAAATTTTCATCCTCCTTCACCCTTTCGATGCTTTTACAAGATTGCGTTATGACCTAACACTAATCTCCAAAGTGATTGACAACCAAGATTACTTCTCACCTCACTTGAGATCAATGACTATTATTTAATTCATTAATGCTAATTAAATCATTTCTTTAAATAAAAATCAACTTATTAATACAATAAATTTACTTTAATAATTCATTTAACTAAAGTAAAGTCTTAAGGTAGAATACTTTGGACAAATTCCACACGTCTAGACACTTAGACCTATGTGGAATTACTTATCCGATTCTACAAACATCAACACTCCTTCTTAGAGAGGAAGGTGCATCTCGAAGAGCCACCTAGAACTAGTTCTCCCTCTGACCCTGACACAATTTCACACACATCATCCTGGTCACTATTATCTCTCCAACCTTACTGATCAACTACTCCCTAAATATTAGAAGTCACAAAATCAATAACACTACATTATCAATGGCACAAAGTTTGGAAACTTCATCGAAGGCCTCCTCTACCTTAATGTGATCCTAGAAACCTCCCACTCCTAAGAATCCATCAATTTCAGCTCATACCAACTCGATCTCTTGACAAAAATGGAGGGGGATAACTCCCTCTTCCCATTTGAAGGTTGAATCCCCAAACTGGAAGTCTATGAACTATGCTCATCCATCAAATCCTCCTTCTCCTTATCCTCTATCACTGACATCGATACATGAACCAAGATACACTTGGATCCTCTTATAGGATTACCTTGCAACCTATATACCCTACCCTTTCTAACACCAATGTTGATTATTTTGCCAGGGCTAGATTGCTTTCAATGTATGAGTACTTTTTTTCTCTAGAACAAGACTTCAAAAACCTTGTCCTCCATAGATGAGACCGAGAGAAAATTCACCCTCAACTTTGGGACATACAACACATATTCCACCTCCATAAAACCTCCTAGCTCCAACTAGAGCCTGTATGTTCCAACTCCTTATACACCACACTTTGCATGAGTGCCAAGCTACACATGAAGATATGAGTCTACCTTTGACCATATAGTGAAAAAATAATGTGTCCCTTTCATGTTCTCTATCCAATGAAAAAATAAATACAACCAATTCCTGCAACCTTCTATGAATTCCATGGATCGAATGTTCCTAGATCTATCTATTGCCACCCCATTGAATTCTCTTCTCCTTTGGATTGAATAAATATCTAAATGAATGTACTTATTCAACCCTTTGTAACATATCCTTGAGAAAAAGTCATTATTTTTTCTATCTATGAGTCATTGAATTCAATAGATTTGTCATCCTCTGATCTCTAGATGAAATTCCTTCTTCACCCATCTGATATCCATGTGAGTCATAATCCTATGTGTCTCAAGCACTTGAACAAAAGTTTTTCTTTTATCCAAATTGGATGACTCAAGAACATGGGAAAAATTCATTTTCTCCTATGCACATTCATGTGGCTTATATCTCTAGATGAAGATCCTTATTCACCTATCTATGATCTCTATGTTGGCTACCCAAACCCCTGCTTGGAATTCTACAACCACCCAACAAATTTTTTTTGTTGCCTAGACTTTACTCCTCATTTCCTCTTAACTACCTCCTATTGCTCGGGCCTATTTCCCAAACCTTCTATGGTATTCCTAAGGTTGTCCAAGCCTTCCCGCAACCTCTTGTTTCTACCAGAACATCCTATGGTATACCCAGTTGTTGAAACTACCCATGCACTGACTTGTATGGCCTCTTCTTGTGTTGATTTGTGCTAACTGTGCAACCTATATGTTGATACTCCCTTACATGTGACATGTATGATGATCCTTGTGTTTTTACTGCATGACCTATAACAAAATACCCACACTATCGACATAACCTATACTTAAATACCCGCGCTGTCCTCGACAACCAATCCAATTGTAGTATGATTTTTTCGTTGAAATCTATCCTTCGATTTCTACTTATTAGCTTATAGATATTCTAAGATCTCTTGCAGATTTGATAGATCTACTACAAAATATATTAGATCTGTGTTTGGTCCTGCACCCACCATGACAATCCCGATCCAATAGATTTTTTGTTTTAACCCTAGATCTAAACTAGATCTATCTCCTGGTCATTCAAATCTAATAGATTCGTCATTGTGCAACCTGATATTGGCTCCCTCTTAGATCAACTACTTTGATACGATGTTGAATTTTCAACACTTTCTACATGACATGTTGAAATTCCTATCCCAACACCAAGGTATCTTGTTATCTAGTGATTTCCTTGTTGTAAATCAAATTAGCAACTCACAAAACAAAACACACTATTGGAATATTCAACTCAAATAAATATAGTGGAAGCAATACTGGAAACCAAAAATATCATGCACAATACGCAAATATATTCTTCCCATAAACTAAGTTTATAATTCAAATAAATAACTTCAAATCTTATAAGGGCTCCCTAACTAGGAAAATGGCCGAATTAGAAAAGAGACAAAGTGCATCAAAACCTAACTGGTCGATCTATTTCCAAACTATTGTATGATATTGCACAACTACAACACGACCTATATGTTGATACCTCCACTGACTACACAATATGCAATATAATACTCATGCTATCTGCATGACCTATACATTGATACTTGTGCTATTTGTGCAACCTGTACCAAAATACCTACATTGTCCTACGATAACTTGATCCTTCTACTGCTCTCTCTCTCTCTCTCTCTCTCTCTCTCTCTCTCTCTTCCTTTGGTCTAGATATCTATATCGAACTCCTTCTCCACCTATCCAATATCTCTTTGAATATTAGTCCTTTATGATAAAATCCTTGAGAAAAAAATCCTTCTTTGCTCATGTCCTTGATCCCCTCCATTCACAGTCCTTCGTGATTCAAGAACTTGAGAAAAATTATTCCTTTGCTCCAAAGTTAATGGAGTCAACTCCAAACTAGAGAAAATCCTTCTTTTCTATCTATGTGTGAAAAGTATCTTCTCCTTCACCCTTTCCATAATTTTATAAGATTGATTTATGACCTAACACTAATCTCTAAAGTGAATGATGATTGAGATTACTTCTCACCTCACTTGAGATCAATGGCTATTATTTAATTCACTAATGCTAATTAATTTTTTTCTTTAAATTAAACTCATCTTACTAATAAAAACTCTTTACTTTAATAAATATTTTAATTAAAGTAAAGTCTCATGGTAGAATCCTTTGGACAACTTCCACATGTCTAGACACTTAGACCTGTGCGGAAGTACCTGCCCAATGCTACAAACATCAACAAATTTGACATGAATGACTTGAGCGATACAAAATATATCTTATGAGTGGGGATCTAGAGAGATAAAGTGAAAAAAATATTTGGTTGAGACAGAGTAAGTATGTGAACTCTATGCTACAATGGTTTTGCATTGCTTATTTGAAACCATGAGTGTTCTAATTTTTGTGGGATTTAATATTTGAAATGACTCACAAAGATGAAGGATACAGATTATGTTTCTTATGCTAATGTAGTTGGTAATTTTATGTATTATATGGTTTGTACTAGACCATGCATTTCCCAAGCAATGGAAGTCTTAATTCAATTCATGACTAATCCTCGACGTGAAAATTGGGCTTCAGTGAAAAGGGTATTCAAGTATTTGTGAGATACTTTTGAATATTTCATTTCCTATCATAATGATGTTTAAAGGGACCCACACTCAGTGGATATATAGGTTTATGTGGATTGTGATTGGGGAGGCGATGTAGATAGAAGGATATATATCAGTGGATATGTCTTTTGACTATTTGGTGGAGTACTAAGTTTGATGATAAAGAGACAAGGTGTGGTCTCTTTGTTCAAAATTTATAGTAACTACTCATGCATGTATGGAGGCCATTTGTCTTATGATATTGTGTTCATATAGAGTGCTAAGTTAGAGAGATATTGCAATTCAATGGATAGTAATAGTGCCATTTGTCTGGGTAAAAACCTAACCTTTCATTCAAAGACAAATAATATGGATATTCAATACCATTTCATTAGTGACATGGTAGAGCATGGGAAAGTGATATTGGAGAAAGTTGACACTTTGTAGAATGTTACAGATGCATTGACAAAAGCAGTGAGTATGGGTAAATTCAAGTGGTGTTCTGTGTATATGGGCCTTATGGCCCCTAGAATTTAACTCATAGATTGATGCATTCTCCCTTAGACTCTTGCAAGGCATAACAAAAGTGGGAGAATGTTTGGATATGTGTCTCTCACACCTTGTAGTTGTGTAGCAATGAAAATATCTCAATAAATGTTGAGAAATAGCAAGGTATAAATGCTAAGAATAAGAGGGAATAAATTTTGAGAAGTAATGGAAAATGAACACTGAGAAGCAATAGTTGGCCAATTAATTGATCATAGTTTACATAATGTGGAATTGAGAAACTATAAATTGTTTATGGTTTCATTATGCCTATTTTAATTGAGTGATTGGGCTAGAGGGATGTGAGAGAGTTTCTTAACTTACTATTATGTTGCCAAAATTTCTCCAAAACCTTTATGCCACAAATTACTCTTATTAAGAGAACACATTCGAAAGTGTATCATAGTCAGTGCCCATTGCTAAAGAATACTCGAACATGCTATAGAGGGTGGAGTTTTTAGCCTGAAAGGGCTTTCCCCAAGGAAATTGTTGTATAATGGTTTGTTATTTCTTTCATTTGTTTTCTACTTATCATCTACAATTGTTTGTTTAATTTTTTTTCCCATTATTCTTTCATTGATTAGTGTAGGAAGCATGTTCTACACCTCTACTTATTTTCATAATTAAAAAAATATATCTACAAAAACTTTTTATAACTTTGTATGCACCAAACACCCAAATATCATAAAACTATAAAGAGAAGCAACTCCATGCCTTGATAATGAGAGAGAGAAATGAATGTGAAGCCTCTTCGAGGGGGCAACCTCATTTTACAATAAAACAAATTTACAAGATGGGATGACTTTAAAAATAGGTCAGATTGGTACATACAAGAGTTAAAGGGTACAATTACAATTAAAGGGTCTAGCCAATCAATAAGGACGACACTAATATAACAATAGAAATGTAATAACTCAATGTCTAGGGATTAACATCCTCCTCCCCTTCAAACACGTATCTCCCTCAACACTTGATTAGTTGTGGATATTTATTCATGAAGAAATCATCTTCCCATGTCACCTCTTTAGCTCACTAGTAGGTTCTTCCACGTGATGAGGTGCTCAGTCATTGCTCAATTTCTTAGTTTCTTGATCCTTGTTTCATGGATTGTTTGAGAACAAATTTTTTGGAGGGTACTATGATATGGCCCAAGGGGGCATGTATGGAGGTTAAATGTATATGATATGAACCCAAGAGGGGAATATATGGGGGTTAAATGTATAGGATATAACTCCAAGGGAGACATATATCGGGTTAAATGTATATGTAATGAGGTAAATGTATATGTAATAGTGGTCAACCTAATAAAGGAGCCACATATGCAATGTATGAATATGTATATATAGAGATCATGTAATCATTATTGAATGGACATGTGAGTTGGATGTATGAATGTATTGAGGTATTTGGAGGAGGTTCTCCTATTCTTTAAGGATTTATTGGGTAACTTATCTCTCTTATCTATCTTAGAGTGTGCTCCACACTCACATTTGGTGTGCATGGTGTGTACTATGGTTTATTGTGATATTGTAAGGTTTTGTTTCATAACATAAATTATATTATTCTTCTTTTCAAACATTAAAAATAAGATTTCAATCCTTATAATATGTTGGCATGTGTTGTATGGGAATTTTTCCTAGTATAGAGACCATGTTTTTTATGTAAAAGTTGAGTGTTACCTAATGGTGGAATGAATGGTTTTTCTTGGTAAATGAATTAGTATCATGGAAATTTATTCAAAATCGAAAACGATTGAAGCAAAAGACCTGACCAACAATTGCCTTGGAGAATAAGTTGAGGACATTAATATAGTGAGCCATGAGCGATAGCATTTTGAGTAGACTTTGAGTACTATTTACAAAAATGCACTTACTACAATGCAATAGAGCTTATAAATGTTGATGTTATATTGATATTTGTGTTGTCAATGAGTTAGTGGTTGAAGAAAAATATGTTTGTTTGAGAAAGTACATTAGATAAATATGTTCTAGGAAGATGATGATGGATTGTTTATGCTAATGAGGATTTGTTTCATAGTGAAATTTACCTTCCTATTCTAAGGTTTTCCACTATAAATCCAAGTGAATGTGATGTTGATATTTTTGTTTATGTAATAACTTTTGTTAGATTAGCTTTTGTCATCATTGTATACTATACTAATGTTTGTTTTGTGAATAAAAAATGCACATGTGATATGTTGTACTTAGAAATAATAATATATATCACTGAGAAAATGATAAATGAAAGGTGGAAAACTTATTATGGGCTTGAAAATAATTGTAAATTAGTAGACCTTTGGATATGGGATAAGAAAATGATCCTCTTTGAGACTCTTGTGACTCCTATTATCTTATATGGATGTGAATTATGGGGATGCAATATCTCTTAAGAATCCTAGAGAAATATAAAGAAGATCCACAAGAATTTTGTAACTTATAATCTCAAAATTAAGAGAAAAACACCCAATCATATCCTCCTCATCGAAGAAATCATTTCCCCCTTTGAGAGAAAAGCAATGATTAGGTACTTAATGTACAAGAAAACAATAAACAACGTGGATGACAAGAGGCTCCCCAAAATTTCTTCAGACTCTAGCCAAAATCACCAGCAACTCAAGCAGAGATGGCATAATGATGCCAAGTCAAACTAAATCATTGGGGAATAAAATAAGAAGTTGTTCTCAAAATACCGATGATATTAAAAATATTGTACAAACTAAATTTAAGGAAAATCTATGTTGTGATAAAGAATTAGAGGATAAAAGAAATTAATATATCATAAGGAGGTGGTTAACCCTAACCTTCAAGATCAAAAACATTTCTGAAAGAAGAGAATCAATATTGTTAAAATAAGAACTAATTCTCATGAGATGCATAGTGAAGTTGGACGTTGGGAAATCCCCAAAACAACAATGGAAATAAATAATCTATCACCTTTGTGACACCAAGAGGGTTGAAGATGAAAATCACTTTTTCCTGGAGTGCCCTTGTATACCCAAATTAGATCCCAATTCAAAATATTTGTCATAATATCGACCTTGTTAACTTTTTAAATCATTAAAACTTTAATGATTTTGAAAAAAAAACTCTTAATACTTTTTAAACATCGAAATAACATTTCAAAGAAATCCAAGTAATATCTTACTTTTCTTAAATTCAAAAAAATAATATATGTTTAAATGAATTTGAATTTGATATATACTCAAAACTAAAAATTTCAATATTAACAAACTCATCACTTCAATATGAACACACTCATCACGAATAATAGTGACTCATTAGCGACTAAATGAAAAAGGATTATTGGGTTGTTTGGCTGATATACTTTGAATACATTGCACTATTAATATTTTCACCACTAAAGAAGAGAGGAGTTTGCACCATATACTTGATTTATCAAGAACCATGCTGTCAACATGATTCGACGGAAGTTTTCCTTTAATTTTGGCCATGGACACTAAAACAAATTTGATATTAAAACTATGAGAATACACTTTTAATATAAGTTAGTAATAGTAATTTTGGGTATTGTTTTGAATATTTATTATTATTTTAAAATCTTAAATAAAAAGATTACTTATCAATATTATTTTAATTAAATACACTTTGTTTTATTATTAATTTGTTCTTAAAAGAATTTAATTTTTATGAATTTGATTTTATATTAAAATAATATTTATATTATAATAATAAACAACTAAAATTTATAAATTTAAATAAATCAAACAAAATCATTTATATATACTTTAATATATATATAATATAATAACACATTAACGCCTTATTTCACATATAAGTAAAGTACATATTCTAATAGGTAACTATACATAAGTAATTTGTCATTTAAAGTGATTTTTGTAATATAGGACTTGCTTTATTTATCTTAAATTGTTATATGAACGTTTAACATATAAATTAGTCATTAAAATTATTTACTCGGGAACAATAAATTAACAATGTGTAAATATGCGAAATAATTTTAGTTATTAAAATATATATTTTTATTATTTAATAAAATTAAGTAATACAATTTTTAGAAATAATAATTATAATTTCTAATATTAAATTATTAATATAAATTTATCTTAATTCAAAATTTATTAAGAAAAAAAAATAAAAAATAAAACCTTTACATGTTTGAAGATTATCAAAATAGATCTATATTATTATATATTATTATTGTTTTATTGAAATTCATATTTTTATTATAATATTTTTAATTTTTACATTTATATGAAATAAAATAATTTTTTCAAAATTAAATTTTAACTTATTTTAAATAATTCCTATTATACACTTTGAATAGGTCTAATTCCTATTATACACTTTGAATAGGTCTAGTAGTTAAAAACATGTGTTTTCTTCTAAAAGGTCATAAGTTCAAATCCAACAGAGAGATTCTCATACACCAATTTGATGATGTGACCTTAAAAATATATTTATTATTATTATTTAAAGTCAAAACTTAAATAACTTCCACCAAAATCTTTCTAATGTTTCTTTTATTGGTTTATTGAAATTTGTATTTCTTATTATAATATTTGTACATTTTTACATTTACATGAAACAAGGGTTGCATGGCAACAAAGTGCCTACCGAGTTAGTTGGGAAATACATGTTGAACAATGAAACTTAATATAACTAAATACACAAGTAATGAATATTTGTTGTCAAAAGATAATAATTGAGGGTTGTTTGTTATTCAAAATGTATAATAAAATGTAAGTTGGAACTATAATATTCATAAATATAATATGTATAATAAATATAAATATAATAATAAATAATATATTAGATATTAAATATAATAATGCATAATAATAAATACATGGTACATTTTTTTTATTTAGATGTGGTGATTGTGAAGTTTATTGATTATGTAATTAATTTTATATATTGAAAGATTTGAAGGAGCAATAACACTTCAATTCTATCAGCCAATTAGAAATGAGAAACACAATTTTTTTTATTATATCCAAAAATATATATTTGTTTTCCTAAATTAAACATTACATTGCATACACAAATTTATGATAAAAGGTAAATTAATATCACATCAATATCACATTAAAAGCAAACTAATTACTATAATCCCATGACAAAAACTAATAAATTTTTTTTTATCAAAATTAAATTTTAACTTATTTTAAATAATTCCAATTATATTATAACTTAACATATCAGTTTTAATCCCCGGATGGGGTGACAGCGCGGCAAAGCAGAACACGTGGCTGCGAGCTGGAGCGGGCAGGCAGAGCGCTCACCGGCTCACGTCAACCTCGCATTTAAACCGCCATGAATCACAACAAATGCATACTGATGAGGCGCCTGCTCGCACAAGGCGAAGGTACCAGCACCGAGGATCAGAGTTTAATGCAGTTCGGGATGGGGTTGTATAACGTAATTGGCATTATTTCCTGGCTCATTGTTTGCAGAGCCCCTCCGGGAAGCCAAGAGCTCTCGCGACCTGGTATTCTGTGG
>JASDQU010682212.1:7823-19167 GCA_032191745.1 Picea mariana | reverse complement strand
CTTTGTAATTCGTATTATGATTTCCTTTATATAAAAGATGAAAAAATAATCTTTAATTTTTGTTGGGTTTTCTTGGGGTGAATATTGTGTTCCATTGTGTGTATTTTCTATTATAATTCCATTTTGTGTGTCACAATAGTTAAAGAATATGAGTAATGTATTTTTTTTGTAACGATCCCAGACTCCTATATGAGCCACATTACTACCATTCCAACTATGTACATGTTGTACTTTTCAAAGTTTTGTTCAACCTAGCTCGCATTTCCATAATTAACAACTATGATACCATATAAAATTATTCCCTACATATTATACAGATATGCAAGCCTAATAACATGCAATAATAATAATAATAATAATAATAATATAAGTTTAAGGTCATAGCCAAAGTAGACATCGAATTGGTGTATGAGACCCCCTTGTTTGTGGGACAAGAGATCCCCTCTATGCAAAAAATTGACTGCTAAAGTCTACGGAGGTGTAGATACCCTACCCCCTTTGTATTTGAACATGTGACCTCTTAGGAGGATAACACATAATAGGATACAAAAATGTAAATGTGCACAACAACATAAATTAAGAACACAAAAAGACACATCATAAACATCATAAACATCATAAAAATATAATAACAAAAACACTTATCTTTTATGAAATTTCCAACTATCTACATACCTTGGACATCCTACCCAGACATTGACACTGCTATTCTATTTCTCTCAACAACAGGTCACCCTCGAGTTGGGGCTATGACTCCACCGGGGCAAAGGATACCTAAGCCAACTAGGTATCATAGATAGTACACATAAGTGTTTAGACCAAGGTACCAAACTCTTACAACAATTCCAACTAGAAAATATCATTCCCCTCAACCTACACAACTCAAGGAAGTGTACCCCATTATTTGCATCATAGTCCCTTAGGATATACCACTTCCCTTCCAAGGCTCTGTCATAGGCCAGACATGAAGTCTCAAAGTTGTGGCTCCAAGAACTCTAGTTGCACCAATGGGGTCTCCGGGCACCCTCCAGTTATCACACACCAGGAGATCCTACCCACTCAATTCCCCCTCTAGGGATCCATCCTTCCCCAAGGAAACCAAAGGAAAATTGGAAACATAATCCCCCTAAGATTCACAAAGTTTACCAAGATATAAGGTCTTAGTGGCTCTCCAGGTTCACACCGAACTCTAGTTCATAGAATGTACCAGGAACAATCCTCTTTCCATTACAATATAAGGCTTATATATGAATGACAACTTTTTGACAAGTGGTACTCAAAGAAATACTCTCCCACCACTTGGGAACTCGTTCCATCACTTTGGAAACTTAGGATAAATATGAAACATGTGAAACACATTATTTTATGTGCACGGATGTAGGAAAATATAGCATGTATGCAACAAGATTGATTCTCTCCAGAATCTCAAATGGCCCACAGTAGCGCACTACCAATTTTGAGCAGCTTCCCAATTTCAATGAAATTTTCTTAGTGTTGACCTTCAGAAACACATTATCACCCACTTGAAATTCCTTGAGTGTTCTACTTTTGTCAGCGTAACTTTTCTGTCAGTCCTGCACAACCTTTAAATTTTGTTTTATTTTGACCATCTACTCTTCCATTTCTTTGAGTAATTCTATCGCAACAATTACTATGTCTATTAGGTTGTCCCAACTCACTGACATGTTGAATTTTCTTCCATACAACACTTTAAATGGGCTCATCTTCAAAGATGCTTGATACCCATTATTATATGAAAAGTTGGCCAAATGAAGGTAGCCTTCCCACTTCAAAAGCTTGTCCATAGCATAAATCCTCAACATATCTTCAATCACATGATTGATCATTTTGGTCTGCACATCTAACTCTTTGTGATTTTTTGTAGTAAAATTTAAATTTGTCCCAAATCCCTTAAATAATCCTTTCCAAAAATTTGAAGTGAATTTGGGATCCCTGTAGGATATTATTTCTTTAGGCACACCATGTAGCTTGGCAATTTATTTCATGTATATATCAACAGTATTGGCTGCCTTTGTTACCTTATCCACCACTACCATGATGGTATCATGCTATTTCATTGTTCTACGCAGCTTGTAATAAAATCTATTGTGATAATCTCCCATTTCCACTCAGGAATAAGCAATGGCTATAACAATCTAGTTGGATGTCTATGCTCAACCTTTACCTTCTAAAATTCCATTCATATAGCAATATAATCAACTATATATTTGTTCATACCTGGCCAAAAGTATTGGCCTCTTATAGCTACAATTATCTTTTGGTACCCTAGATGAAAAACATAGGGTATATTATGCATTTCCTTCAACACTAGCTTTCTCAATTCCTGAAAATTAGGAAAATATATTTTGTTCCTATACAAGAGGATTCCATCCTCTTCCAACTTGTAATATTTGAATTTCTATTGTAAATTACCTTGATGTACACTTTCCTTGACTTGTAAATAATGTTTCTCTAGATTTGCATCTCCCAAAATTATGTCTTTTAAATAAAATTTGTACATACTTATGGTAGTAGCATGCATCTCATGCACCCTCTTGCTAAGTGCATCGTCCCCTTTATTCTCCTTGCCTTTGATGTGCTTGATATCAAATTCATATTTGCTGAGAAATTCTATCCATCTAATTTGTTTGATATTCCACGTTGGTTTCTCAAACAAATATTTCAAACCATTTTGGTATGTCCTCAACTTGAATTTTCTTCCCATGAGATAATGCCTCCACATATTTAAGGCATGGATTATTGCTGCCAACTCTAAATCATGTGTGGCATGGTTCCTTTAGTTCTCTTTCAACTTCATTGACGCATAACATACAACATGCCCATTTTGTGTAAGGACTCCACCAAGCCCTTCCTTGCATGCATTAGTGCACACTATGAAATCCTCCTCTGGATCAACAATATTCAAGATTGGTTCACTTGTCAATAAGTCCTTCAAATGTTGAAAGTTTTCTTCACATTTGGAAGTCCAATTGAACTTCACACCCTTCTTTTGCAAAGAAGTGATAGGATGTGCAACCTTGGAGAAACCTACAATGAATCTCCAATAATAACCAATCAACCCCATAAAATATGTAACCTTTTAAACATTCTTTTGTGTTGGACATTCTTTAATTGCTTTAATCTTTTCTGTGTCCACTGTTATGCCATGTTTTGAGATAATGTGGAACAAATAGTGGATCTACTTATTATAAAATGATCACTTTCTCAACTTGGCATACAACTGATGCCGCCTCAATACTTGTAGCGCCTATCTCAAGTGTTTCTTATGCTCTTCCTATGACTTTGAGTATATCAAAATTTCATCCAAGAAGACAATCACAAACTTGTCTAGATACTCTTTGAACACATTATTCATTAAGTGCATGAAGACAATCGGTGCATTTGACAACCCAAATGGAACCACTACAAACTCATAATGGCCATTCCTTCTCTTGAATGATGTCTTGCTAATATATTCTTTTCTAATTCTCACCTGATAGTATCCTAACCTTGGGTCAATCTCGGAAAATGTTCATTCCCCTTTCAACTAGTCAAAGAGATCATCAATCCTTGGAAAATGATACTTATTCTTTATATCGACCTTATTTGGTTGTCTGAAATCAATGCATAACCTTAAGGTTTCATCCTTCTTCACAAAGACCATTGGGGCACCCCAAGGTGAGACACTTGGGCGTATGTACCCCGTCTTCAAGATTTATTCTAGCTGCATTTGTAACTCTTTCATCTCTAGTGTACTCATTCTGTAGGGAGTCTTGGACACTGGGGAAGCCCTGAGCATCAAATCAATAAATAAATCAATGTCTCTCTTTTGTGGAAAACCTGGTATCTCCCCAAACACATATTCATACTCCTTCAGGATTGCATAGTTTTCAATATTTGTCACTTTATCCTTGGTTGCCTCTTCAAGGTGGGCTGCATAAATCTGGCACCCTTTCCTGGATATGTTTTTCAATTGCATGGCTGAAATTTCTCTGATGGATATAAGCCTTGGGATCCTTTGAAATTTCCTTTGTTTTCCTTCCTCATCAAGAAAAGTGAATGCCTTGTTGTAGCAATCTAGGACATCATGATGCTTGTCCAACCAATCCATATCAATCAAGCAATCATATGAACTCAAAGGTATGATGTTCAAATCTGTCTATGTGATCACTCCATTCATGTCCATTAGAAAATCCTTAACCAACTCATTGATCCTTCTCTTGGCTCTAATGGATAGTTGGACCAACCAAGAATTCTCATGTTTTCACCTCTTCAATTTGAATCTTTCAACCAAATTAGGATCTATATAACTATGACTAGCTCCAAAATCAATTAAAATGGTTATGGGTTGATTATCAATCTTACCTTCTATTTAAATCATATGATATTGGTATTCTATTTTCTTGTTGTCCAAGGCTACATAGATCCTTGGCATGCTTCTACCCATGTCTTCAACTGTATCAGCCTCCTGGATGTTGTGAATTGTCATAATTCTCTCTCTCTCTTGTGAGGACAATCCTTGTACATGTGATCTTCTTCATAGCCCCAACACTTAATGGGTTGTTGTCTTAGACTTTTACTAAAATAATATAGCATATTTGGCTCACTTTGTGTTGGCTTCCCTTGTTGGTATGCTTGAGGGATGTTCCTGAGGAATGTTGGATTAAATCCATTCTTCCTTTCTTCTTAGCATCCCAATCCTTTTATAAAGTTCACCTTCGCTTATTTTATGCATACAAATACTTAGATTTTCTTATGGCTTCTTCTAGGGTCTTGGGCTCATCAAATTGAATTTTATTAGTGTAGAATGAGGGAAATCCACTCAGGAACCTCTAAATTTTCACCTTCTCATATTTGATGAAACGCACATACCTCAAAATCCCCAAGAATTTCTTCTCATACTCCCCCATGGTCATGCTTCCAATCTTAATCTCAAAGAATTCTTGCATTTTCTTGTAAAATTGATTTGACAAGTATTGTTGTTGGAAATACATTTTAAATTTCTTCTATGAGATTATCTTCTCATCCAAATTCTTGACCTTCTTGAGCTAGTCCCACCACGTGGAGGCTTTCCCATGAAGATGGTAGATATCAATTCTTGTTTCAAAGTTGGATGAGTAAATGTGTAGGTGGGAATATTTCCTCATGCTCAACAACCAAGCTTCAACAAATTCACTCTTCCTATTCTCTCCATAAAATGTAGGTGTCTTAAGCTTCCTAATATCTCCTTACAAACAATCCAACTTAGACCTTCTCCTTTGACGCCTGATATGATACAAACTTGGACTACTCTTTGATATGAGAATGCATGGGCTCTTCTAGCTCAATGTCTAGGTGAAGAAAGCCTGGTAGCTCAAAGGCTTGGATAATGGACCCACATTTGTTTGATGTAAAGATGACTCATTATTTTCTTGTCATGGTTGATAAGAAGTACATATGGATGAACTCCAAAGTGGTCCCCTTATGGTGAAAGCCCTCACGGGAAGACGCTTTGCGGAGTGAGATAACCCATGATTAGTTGTGGAATAATGAGATGAAAGACAGTGAATTTGTTGGTGAAACTATCCTAGATGCATAGTGTTTTTCACTCCATTTACGGTGGTATGTGGAACATCACATAACTACTCACGGTTAGAGAGTTATGGCCATGTGAAGTTGGAGAACCCAGGTTTGGGTAATGGACCCAAGTTTGTTTGATGGATAACGGTATGAGTTTTGATATATTTGTAGGTAATACTATTCTATATGGATATTACATGTCATGCCATTTCGAGTGGTATGTGGAACGTCACATAACTCCTCATGGTTTGAGAGTTATGGCCTTATGAAGTTGGAGGACCCTCATATGTTGGCTTGAAGCCCCAAAAGGTCAAAGTAGTCAAAGTGGTTTAAGAGATTTTAGAAGGTAAATAATAAAGTAAAGTGATGAGTGTACTATAATTCAAAGTGAATACAAAATAAAGTATTTAAATAATAAATTTAATGGAGAAATTAGAAGTGGGTTAACCCTAAAATAAGGAAAGTGGGCAAAGTGACCTAAAAGATGTTTTTAAGGAAGCTACTTGGAGAGTATAAATAAGAGGCAAGGCTCTCTCATTTTAAAAACACTTGAGAATATTTAATACCTATATGTGTCTGAGGTGACCAAAGGATATATAAGCTGAATTTCTGAGGAAAGTGAAGAAAAGAAGGTTAGAATTCAAGGAAGGATAAATTCTTTTGATGATGCTTTCTAAGGTATGTTTTTTTCAGGTCATCTCACCATTTTCGCAATAATTTTTTTTCTAGAATGATTCAGAATGTGAAATTGCTATGAAATTGAGGAAACATATCCAAGTATCTGTGGTAAAATATTCATCTTGTGGGTCGTTGTATTTTTGGAGTTACACTCCATGGAAAATAGGGTTTGTGGTTAGTCCTGAAACTAGTCAAAAATAGGTGTTTCGGGTAAAAACGTCATAACTTCTTCATAACAGATCATAATTCAGTAAGAACAAATGTGTTGGTTAGATTACATTATTTAGTATTATTTGTAATAGTTTCATATCCATTCAACAAATATTCTATGCGGGACACGCTCTACAAGGTTGCTCTCTAGAATAATCCAGAATTCAGCAAGGTGTGCCATTTTTGCCATAACTCCTTTTCTGAGAGGTTCCAAGTAGTGAAACCTGGAGGAATTGCACAAAAAACACTAAAGAACATTATTTATTTGTTTCAGATCTTTATTCATTATAGGTACAAAGTTATGATTATTTCAACTTAGGGTTGTTGGCTAATCCAAAACTAGTCTTGTGAGACTAAAGAAATGTTTGATGAAAATGTTAGTCTCTTGTTGTTAAAGTTAAAGAAGGTTTGCAGGTATGTGATCATATACACCAGGTCTATTAAAGAGTTACAAATCATATTTGGATAATGAAA
Organism: Picea mariana; assembly: GCA_032191745.1. Classification (NCBI taxonomy): domain Eukaryota; kingdom Viridiplantae; phylum Streptophyta; class Pinopsida; order Pinales; family Pinaceae; genus Picea; species Picea mariana. The sequence goes on along the minus strand of JASDQU010682212.1, from coordinate 12,246 downwards.
TTGATGAGGGCTTTTGGTTGAGGTACAAGTTGGGTACATGGTTGAGACAAATAGTTGATGAGTTGGCACATACATGAGGTGTATAGTTGATGATGTTGGTACATATTGATGAATACTTGACACATGATTGGTACATACTTTGTACATGGTTGGTTGCACTCGTTTATGGTACAGGTTGATTACAGNAATTAGAAGTGGGTTAACCCTAAAATAAGGAAAGTGGGCAAAGTGACCTAAAAGATGTTTTTAAGGAAGCTACTTGGAGAGTATAAATAAGAGGCAAGGCTCTCTCATTTTAAACACACTTGAGAATATTTAATACCTATATGTGTCTGAGGTGACCAAAGGATATATAAGCTGAATTTCTGAGGAAAGTGAAGAAAAGAAGGCTAGAATTCAAGGAAGGATAAATTCTTTTGATGATGCTTTCTAAGGTATGTTTTTTTCAGGCCATCTCACCATTTTCGCAATAATTTTTTTTCTAGAATGATTCAGAATGTGAAATTGCTATGACATTGAGGAAACATATCCAAGTATCTGTGGTAAAATATTCATCTTGTGGGTCGTTGTATTTTTGGAGTTACACTCCATGAAAAATAGGGTTTGTGGTTAGTCCTGAAACTAGTCAAAAATAGGTGTTTCGGGTAAAAACGTCATAACTTCTTCATAACAGATCCTAATTCAGTAAGAACAAATGCGTTGGTTAGATTACATTCTTCAGTATTATTTGTAATATTTTCATATCCATTCAACAAATATTCTATGCGGGACACGCTCTACAAGGTCGCTCTCTAGAATAATTCAGAATTCAGCAAGGTGTGCCATTTTTGTCATAACTCCTTTTCTGAGAGGTTCCAAGTAGTGAAACCTGGAGGAATTGCACAAAAAACACTGAAGAACATTGTTTATTAGTTTCAGATCTTTATTCATGATAGGTACAAAGTTATGATTATTTCAACTTAGGGTTGTTGGCTAATCCAAAACTAGTCTTGTGAGACTAAATAAATGTTTGATGAAAATGTTAGTCTCTTGTTGTTAAAGTTAAAGAAGGTTTGCAGGTATGTGATCATATACACCAGGTCTATTAAAGAGTTACAAATCATATTTGGATAATGAAATTGATGAGGGATTTTGGTTGAGGTACAAGTTGGGTACATGGTTAAGACAAGTAGTTGATGAGTTGGCACATACATGAGGTGTATAGTTGATGATGTTGGTACATATTGATGAATACTTGACACATGATTGGTACATACTTTGTACATGGTTGGTTGCACTCGTTTATGGTATAGGTTGATTACAGATTGTTTGGTACAAGTTGGTACATGGTTGACGCACTTGTTTATGGTACAGGTTGATTACAGGTTGATGCATGGTTGATACATGGTTCAGGTTTATTGGTACATGTTTACAGCGGTATATCTCATAGTGATAGTGTTATAGTGGTTCAATCATTCTACTTCTACTTCAAGGTAGTTGGACGGGGCAAGGACAGGTGGTTGTAGCCACCTTCTGGTTGTAGCCAGAGAACACAGGGGGTTGTAGCCTCCTTCTGGTTGTAGCTAGAGAATTGGGGAGTTGGAGCTTCCCTCAGGTTGTAGCCTGAGAAAATAGGGGGTTGGAGACTCCTTCCAATTGCAGCTGGAAAACAAAGGAAGTTGGTGCTTCCAATGAATGTAATTCTTCAAGACATATAAGAAAAAACATTATGTGGTTTTTTCTCAATTTGGGTTTCCACGTAAAACATTGGTGTATTGTGTATGTGTGTGATTGTTCATTTCTTATTTCTCATTATTGGATAATAATTCTACATTGATATAACACTTGGATTATTTGGAGAAAAGAGATTATAATTATGCTATTACTGATCCACCCCCCCTCTCAGTAATCCAACAATTGGTATCAGAGCAGGTTCCTTCAGAAAATCAGTTTAACAACTGAAAGGTAGATCATGGAGAGCAACAACTTGTATAAAAATGGAATACCACAGTTTGATGGATAGAAGTATGCTTTTTGGAGCATAAGGATGAAGACATATATACAGGCACAGGGATTTCAAGTTTGGCAATCAATTGTAGATGGATACACAACACTAGCAGTTCCACCAATAAATGACAAAGCAGTGAAACTTGGTGAGAATGATTCCAAAGCCAAAAATGCACTTTTGAATGGTCTCAGTGATACCATATTCACCAAAGTTGCACATTGTGAATCCACTAAAGAGATTTGGGACAAGCTTCGAAATATTTATGAAGGAGATACAAAGTTCAAAGAAGCAAAGCTTCAAACTTACAGAGGTCAGTTCGAACAACTAAAAATGAAGGAAGATGAAAATGTTGCAGCCTACTTCTTACGAGTCAATGAAACAGTGAATGCAATCATAGGATTGGAAGAAGAAATCGAAGAATCTGTAATTGTTCAAAAGGTACTAAGATCTCTTCCTATGAGATTCAACCCTAAGATATCAGCACTAGAAGAAAAATCGGATCTAAAGTCAATAAGCATGGACGAACTGCATGGAATCTTCATAGCATATGAAATGAGAACTGAACAGGAAAATCTAGATGTTAAAGAAGCATCCTTCAAAGCATCCAAAAGATTGAAGCAAAATATATAGCAACAAGAAGAATATAGCAGCAACAGTGACGTCTTGGAAGATAATGAAGAAGTGGCCAACTTCGTTAAAAGACTGAACAAGGGAACCAACAATAGGTATAGAGGTAAGCTTCATTTAATTTGTTTTTATTGTGATTGTATTGGTCATTTTGATAACAAATGTCCTCATAAGAAAAAGAGAAATGAGGAAGGTTACTCAAAAGGAAAACACACATATAAAGACAAAAGAACTACAAAGAAAGTTTTCAAGAAAAGATTATGCACCAAAGAAAATAACTCATCATCAGATGAAGATGAAGTCAATGACAGTGAGACAGGAAGATTTCTATTCATGGCACTAAAATACTTTGACAAAGAAGACTCCGAAGAAGAATATGAAGAAGCCAAAGATGGATATGAAGAAGTCGAAGAAGAAATTGAAGAGGCAGAAATTGACTATCGAGAAGAATTAATGTGTGCCATAGAAGTTATCAGAAGAAAAACAAGAAACTACAAGCAGAACTAGACAAGAAAAAGGACACTCGAGAATTACAACAAATGATCACAAAATTGAAGGTTCAAATAGAAGAAGATAAAAGAATTGAAGAAGCACTCAAAGAATAGCTAGAAGAAAAGGAAAAGATCATTGGAAACTTGGAAGCAGAGATTGTCACACTAAGAAAGGATATTCAAAAGAAAAATATGCAGAATAGCTCAAAAGTTTTGGATGACATTATCAACAGTCAAAAATCTCATCTTGACAAGTCTGGACTTGGATACAATCAGAAAGAAAAAGGATCAAGCTCCAAAACAACAGAGCAAGAAACAAATCCAAAAAGCTATGCAAAAACAATCAAAGGGGATAGGAAGGTATACAAGGAAGATTATAGGGACACTCCTCCACCGAGAAGATTCAGATTTTAGAATCAACAACAGACAGTTAGGCCTCAAGAAGAAGAAGGATTCATAAGAGTACCTCCTTTCAGAAGATCTTCAACTCCCAAGTATCAAACTATATATTTTTTTTTATGTTATGCATGTAATAATTTTGGACATAAAGCTGTGAATTACAGAGCTAACAACATGAATAATAACAACTTTGAGAGTCATACACAAAGGGGTTATTCAAGAAGACCTAGTGAAACACAAAGAAGAAGTTACAACAGATTTGAATCTTTGAGCACTGAAGTGGAATGTTACAAATGTAACAATTTTGGACACGTGGCCAAAGATTGTAGAATGATAGTCCCTCCTAAAGAACCTCAATAGAATAACAACATTCACAGACAGAAACCTCAGAAAATGACATGGATAAGAAAGAAAGATCAGTATAGCAATGAAGAATGCACAGTCGCTCTACAAGCTAAGCAAAAGAAACACAGTTGGTATGTTGACAGTGGGTGTTCAAAACACATGACAGGTGATAAAGACAAATTTCTTACATTACGAAAGGAAATAAATGGATCAATCTCCTTCGAAAATGATAATTCAGCCAAAATCATTAGAAAATGCACAGTCTGAATTGGGAACAAGAATGAAAAGGCACAAAATGTTCTACTGGTAGAAGATATGAAACAGAATCTTATAAGTGTGAGTCAAATGTGTGACCAAGGTCATAAAGTTACTTTTGATTCACAAAAGTGTGATATACGAAGAGAAGGTTCAGGGAAATCGGTCGGTACAGCTGCAAGAAATTCAAACAACATATATGTGTTAAGTGAAATTGGAAATGAAAAGTGTTGTCTAGGAAAGGAAGATGAAAGTTGGCTATGGCACAGAAGAATGGGTCACATTCATTTTGATAACCTTGTCAAAGTCAGCAAAAAAG
>JASDQU010682211.1:25393-46357 GCA_032191745.1 Picea mariana | reverse complement strand
GTTAAGTTAGGTTTAAAATGTTAATATTAATGTAAGTCAAAGGGGGTTTTTTGTAAGGTAGGTTGGTATGAATTGGTTTTAATAAGGTTGGTTTTTTAAAGAACAGGTTAAGTTCAAGTACGGGAGAGTGAGGGTGTAAGTACTAGAGTTCTAAGGTTAATAATTTTTTCTCTCACGGATGAGCGGGATCCAACTATCACTAATCTCTAGGCCATTGTCTCGATTTAGGTTATCAAGATTTTTGATGATTTCGATTGCTTCTCTAATTCTTCTTTTAAGGAGATGGTCTTCTTTAGCTAAGATTTTGGTGTTCTCTAGGCGTATATGATGTTTGGTTGTGAGAGAGTGTTCGGCTAGTGTTGAGGTGAGAGTTCGTTCATTCTTGATGTCAGCACTATGCTCTTTAATCCTGGTGTTGAAAGAATGGCATGTTTCTCCAATGTAGCATTTGCCACAAGAACAATCTATTATGTATACTCCTTTGAAGTTATGTTGGTCAAGCTTGTCCTTAATGGATCTCATTTTCTATTTGATGGTATTAAGTGGTCTGAATGAGGTCTTGATCTCCTTCTTGCTTAGGATTTTTGCGATTTTATCAGTGACTCCTTAGATGTAAGGGAGGTAGGCAGTGAGGCTCGGGGTTTGGTTGTTTCTCTGTTGAGGTTTGTTAGTTTCTTTTTCTTTTTCTAGGGCTTTCCTTATTGCGTTCTCAATCTATTTTTCTTTGTAACCTATGTTTTTGAATACTTTGCGAAGGTGATTTATCTCCTTTTCTAGGTGTTCTTTATCTGAAATCCTTATGGCTCTAGTGGATAAGGTATTAAGAATTCCTAATTTTTGGTTGGGGTGGTGATGGGAACTGGCGTGAAGGTAGTTTTCGGTGTGGGTCTTTTTTCTGTAAACTGAATTTCCTAATTTACCATCTTCTTTTCTATTTATTAGTATGTCAAGGAAGGGGATGGTGTCATTTTCTTCACGTTCCATTGTGAATTTAATGTCTTTGGATAAATTGTTGATGTGATGGAAGAACTTATTCAGCTCTTCTTCCCCATGTGGACAAAGTACATTAGTATCATCAACGTAACGTTTCCATCTTAATGGTTTAGGGGATATGAATCTATGGCTTTCTTTTTAAAGTTCTCCATGTAAAGGTTGGCAACGATGGGGGAAAGCGGAGAGCCCATGGCCACGCCACTAGTTTGTTCATAGAATTCACCTTGATAGCTAAATAAAGTGGAGTGAAGACAAACCTCGGCTAGTTTCGTTGTTACTGGATCAGATACCTCTTTGACAAGTAGGATGGCCTCATTAAGAGGGATCTTAGTGAATAGAGAGACAACGTCAAAGCTTATGAGGGTGTCATTCGGTTTCAAATTCTCATTTTTAATAGTGTTAATGAAGTCATTTGAGTCTTTTATGGAGTCGGTGTGACCTACTAGGGGGCCTAGAATCTTAGCAACATATTTGGCAAGCTCGTAGGTGGGTGATCCTATCGTATTGACTATTGGTCTGAGAGGGATTCCTTCCTTATGGATTTTCGGTAGGCCATAAATTCTCGGGGTGATCTCATTGGTGGGAAGCAATCTCTTTTTCATCCTCTCATCTAAGTTGGAGTTATTGATGGCTTTCTTTACTTCTTTCATTATCTTTTTTATGGGGTTCTTTGGAATTTTAATGTAACTACCACACGATAGGTGTTCATTCATTTTGGTGATGTAGTATTCTTTATTCATGATGACCATGGCTCCACCCTTATCTGCTTTGAGAATAACTAAGTTTGTGTTATTTCGGAGGTTGTTAATTGCTATTCATTCTTCTTTGCTAATGTTGTTTTTAGGAGGTTTGGAGTTTAGGAGGATAACGACACAGTCTTGTCTAATTTGGTCCTTATCTTCATCTGCTAGGGATTTAATACTATCTTCAATGCAACAAATAAGGTTATCAAACGGAATTGAGGAGGGAGAGATGGAGAAATTCAAACCTTTATTCAGAACGCTCAACTCGGAATGGTTTAGCTCGTGTGAGGAGATGTTCATGACCTTCTTCACGTCATTGTCGTTGTTAGCGTTATCCTTTTGGCTGAGTAGTTGTTTAAACTTCGAATCTTGCCTGGAGTGAGCCGTTCTGTTGGCATTTTCAGCTTTTAAGGCAGCCAGCGCGTCCATTGTTCTCCACACTTATGGATCTAGTACATGAGTCAGTTTTAAATGGAGTTTTAGCGCAGATTTGGACAGCAGGTCGAGCGTGTACCTATTCTTCCTGATTTCGTCTCTCAGTATGGATTTTTCTAGGGCGTGGAATGTCGATCTGTTCCATTTGCTTCTTAATTTATGTTGAATGCGCACGAATTTTGGTAGAACGTTGTTGTCTCTGCAATGTTTCAGGAAATCCAAGTCTGTTGCTCTTCTCTTTATTTTAACTCGGAGCTTTTCAAGTTCACGAACTTCATCCAGAGTCTCCCTTCCGTACAGGGACGTAATATGATCATTTAGGTTTTTGTGGTGAGAGATTTGTTCAGAAAATGCCGGAAGAACTACAGTGCTTTTGAGAGCTTGTCGACGTTTCGGATCCACAACAAGATCCATCTTCAGGACAAAAAAGCCTGAGGAAAAATAAGAGAGGAACCCCTAATAAATAATGATGAGGCGAGTGGAAAACTAAGGCCGGCTGAGTGAAACCCTAGATTTGAGGAGATTTTTCAAAAAAGTACTTTAATAGTGGTTTAGTTAATTAATGGGTTAAGTGGTTTAATTTGATAACCCGACGGTGTTAATAATAAACTCTAGGTTAAATCTAGAGTTAATTTGATGCGGTAATATTAATATTATTAGTGGTTTAATTTGATAACCATATGGTGTTATTATTAATGTTAATTTTATGTTAGTTATAGGTTAAATTTAGGGTTGATTTAATGAGGTGGCATTAGTATTATTATTGTTACCCTAGGTTTGAGGAGAAAGTCAATTAATGAATTAGGTGGTTTTAAATTTTAAAATAGGTATTTAGTAGTGGTAAAGTTAATTAATGGGTTAAGTGGTTTAATCGGACGGTGTTAATATTAAATTATAGGTTAAAACTAGGGTTAATTTGATGAGGTAGTGTTAATATTATTGGTGGTTTAAATTGATCACCAAATGGTGTTATTATTATTAATATTAGTTTTATGTTAATTATAGGTTAAAATTAGGGTTGATTTAATGAGGTGGCATTAGTATTATTATTTTTATATTAGTGTTTGGCTAAGTGAAACCCTAAGTTTGAAGGGATTTTTCAAAAAATTATTTAAAAATGATTTAGTCAATTAATGAATTAAGTGGTTTTTAAATTTAGGGGTTAATTAATACTATTATTGTTATATTAGTGGTTTAATATTATTAATATTAGTTTTATGTTAATTATAGGTTAAATATAGGGTTAATATAATGAGGTGGCGTTAATATTATTCTTGTTATATTAGTGGTAGAAGACTATAAGTTGGAAACAATTAGGTTGGTCTTGAAATGGTTTAAGGTTAAGTTAGGTTTAAAATGTTAATATTAATGTAAGTCAAAGGGGGCTTTTTGTAAGGTAGGTTGGTATGAATTGGTTTTAATAAGGTTGGTTTTTTAAAGAACAGGTTAAGTTCAGGTATGGGAGAGTGAGGGTGTAAGTACTAGAGTTCTGAGGTTAATAATGTTTTCTCTCCCGGATGAGCGGGATCCAACTATCACTAATCTCTAGGCCATTGTCTCGATTTAGGTTATCGGGATTTTTTATGATTTCGATTGCTTCTCTAATTCGTCTTTTAAGGAGATGGTCTTCTTTAGCTAAGATTTTGGTGTCCTCTAGGCGTATATGATGTTTGGTTGTGAGAGAGTGTTCGACTAGTGCTGAGGTGTGAGTTCGTTCATTCTTGATGTCAGCACTATGCTCTTTAATCCTGGTGTTGAAAGAACGGCCTGTTTCTCCAATGTAGCATTTTCCACAAGAACAATCTATTATGTATACTCCTTTGAAGTTATGTTGGTCAAGCTTGTCCTTAACGGATCTCATTTTTGGTTTGATGGTATTAAGTGGTATGAATGAGGTCTTGATCTCCTTCTTGTTTAGGATTTTTGTGATTTTATCAGTGACTCCTTGGATGTAAGGGAGGTAGGCAGTGAGGCTCGGGGTTTGGTTGTTTCTCTGTTGAGGTTTGTTAGTTTCTTTTTCTTTTTCTAGGGCTTTCCTTATTGCATTCTCAATCTCTTTTTCTTTGTAACCTATGTTTTTGAAGACTTTGCGAAGGTGATTTATCTCCCGTTCTAGGTGTTCTTTATCTGAAATCCTTATGGCTCTAGTGGATAAGGTATTAAGAATTCCTAATTTTTGGTTCGGGTGGTGATGGGAACTGGCGTGAAGGTAGTTTTCGGTGTGGGTCTTTTTTCTGTAAACTGAATGTCCTAATTTACCATCTTCTTTTATGTCTATTAGTATGTCAAGGAAGGGGATGGTGTCATTTTCTTCACGTTCCATTGTGAATTTAATGTCTTTGGATAAATTGTTGATGTGATGGAAGAACTTATTCAGCTCTTCTTCCCCATGTGTCCAAAGTACATTAGTATCATCAACGTAACGTTTCCATCTTAATGGTTTCAGGGGATATGAATCTATGGCTTTCTTTTCAAAGTTATCCATGTAAAGGTTGGCAACGATGGGGGAAAGCGGAGAGCCCATGGCCATGTGACTAGTTTGTTTATAGAATTAACCTTGATAGCTAAAGAAAGTGGAGCGAAGACAAACCTCGACTAGTTTCGCTGTTACTGGATCAGCTACCCCTTTGACAAGTAGGATGGCCTCATTAAGAGGGATCTTAGTGAATAGAGAGACAACATCAAATCTTATGAGGGTGTCATTTGGTTTTAGATTCTCATTTTTAATAGTGTTAATGAAGTCGTTTGAGTCTTTTATGAAGGAGTCGGTGTGACCTACTAGGGAGCCTAGAATCTTAGCAACATATTTGGCAAGCTCGTAGGTGGGTGATCCTATCGTATTGACTATTGGTCTGAGAGGGATTCCTTCCTTATGGATTTTTGGTAGGCCATAAATTCTCGGGGTGATCTCAATGGTGGGAAGCAATCTCTTTTTCATCCTCTCGTCTAAGTTGGAGTTATTGATGGCTTTCTTTACTTCTTTCATTATCTTTTTAATGGGTTTCTTTGGAATTTTAATGTAACTACCACATGATAGGTGTTCATTCATTTTGGTGATGTAGTCTTCATTCATTCATTAACACCGTCGGGTTATCAAATTAAACCACTTAACCCATTAATTAACTAAACCACTATTAAAGTACTTTTTTGAAAAATCTCCTCAAATCTAGGGTTTCACTCAGCCGACCTTAGTTTTCCACCCACCTCATCATTATTTATTAGGGGTTCCTCTCTTATTTTTCCTCAAGATTTTTTGTCCTGAAGATGGATCCTGTTGTGGATCTGAAACGTCGACAAGCTCTCAAAAGCACTATGGTTCTTCCAGCATTTTCTGAACAAATCTCTCACCACAGAAACCTAAATGATCATATTGAAAGCTATCGACATTACCAGGATCAGTCATATCGTTCCTAGTGCCTTTTCTGTTGAGAACCTCCCATTCTTCATCCTGCATGGTCATTGACTTCTTTGTTATTCTTCCCAATGGTAGGAATAGATCCTTCTTATAAATAATATTCCATCTCCATCTTCCATAACTGGTAGTTTTGGCCGTTAAATTTCTTGACCATAAACTTTCTATCTTCCGCCATTTCTCCCCACTCGAACTAGGAACCCTCTTTTACTGCGAGTTACCTTTAACTCTGATACCAGTTGTTATAAAAATAGGATCTTGGAGTAATAAAATAAAACAAATGCATAAATAAAACACAGAATATACACAATACAATAGAGACATAGATATATGTGGTTCATCCAATGTGGGCTACGTCCACCAGAGAAATCGTCAAGTCCTTCCTTTTTATTATCCAACAAAATGAAGGGATACAACCTACAACACACTCATTGTAACTTCCTCTTCTTTATCTCACAGTCTCCTCTCTTAGAATACAATATTTGTGATAATACACAACCGCAATACAATTCCCTCATAAGAGAGGGTTTCCTTCTAGAGAAAAAAACCCTAAAATAACTTCTACTGTCATATCTGCAACCTTATAATGAACGATCCATATTGACTATGAAATTACAATATTTTACAAGGAAATTTTTTCCAAAATTTCCCTTCAGGGGCACTGCCCTCAAATCCCCTACCAAGGGGGGCTACAAAAATTGTCGTCGCCCCCCTGGCGACAGTTATGGGGGGAAACCCCCCCCCCCCCACACCCCCCATTAGGGAATGGGGTCCAAGCATGGATGAAACGAACCTCTGAATCAAGAAGATAATCAGGCTCCACAACCAAAAGGGATCATGTCAAAGAGTAGGATTTGCTTTAGTGACCGAGGATGCAACTAGTTAGGAGGAGTGGAGAGTAGGATGTGCTTCGCTGATAGAGGGAGCATCCAATTAGACGGATTGGAGAGCATTTGTGGTAGCATGTCTAGGATGGGAGACAAAACTACTTTTGGATGATGATGGAGAATGGAATTACTCCCTCACTAAGAGGGAGTGTTGACATTTTTGTAGCACTGGTAGCCATTCCATTTTGTGGAGTGTGGTGAGAATACCTTCCTCAATAAGAGGGAGTGTTGATTTTTGTAGCTTCGGAAAAGTATTCTCAAATGACCCTAAGTGTTGGGAATGTGGGAATTGTCGTGAGCAACACATCACATTTTTTTTTTGGTAAAAATGATCTTGGAATGAATCTAAGGCTTCAAGGGTTTAGTGATGGGATTTGTGGGCTTGTGTTGGGGCTTCACACCCACAAGGAAATCCTAATTTGATGTTTACTTATGGAGTGTCTTCTATGTTGACCCCTAAGGATTGTATATAAATAAGTGAGGTCATTGTGACAATACATATCATGTAGATCATGTGTGGAGACATGATGGAGATATCATAAATGAGTCTGCACTTGTGCTAGGAGGATTGGTGATCTTAGCAAAGGGAAATTCTGCAAGGTGGTGAATGTGGCCTTGAAGAGAGAAGTGAAGAAGGTCGCATGTGTGGAGTGAATTTTTCGTACAATATGTGGTTTGCAGGAGGATGAATCACATATATATGTGGGTTGCAAAAGGAAGAATCATGTATATGGTATACGTGAATTGCAATGGAGAAAACAACATATTTATGTGGGTTGCATTATGGTGAATCATGTATCTGATTTTATGGGAAGTTACAGATCTATACAGGCTAACAAGTGACATCATCATGCCATACAGGTGGTCTACAGTAGATTAATGGGAAAAGGAGATTTCCATAATATTGTTGAGATTTGGTCTTTTGATTTGTATGGTTATTGGAGGACAAGGTTTTCCTCATATTTGGTCGCATTGTATTGGCTGAAAGGATTGGTGTTTTCCTCAGTCTTGGTGACATTAAGAGGACTAGTTTTTTTCTCAGATTTGAAGGATTGGATAAAGTTACAGAACATAATTATTGTGTCTCTTGTGTATTGATTATTCATCTATGATCTTGTTGTTTCCACTGCACATGTTTTCAATCAATAATTTTAGTGTAAAGTTGTTCAGTGATAGTTAGATCACTAGGACGCAATATCCGAATTAGTTACATAGAGTTGCATGTGAAAATTGACACGATATCACAACTTGGGATCTAAATATAAGGGGATCATCTTGAGACAGATTTTGGATACAACACTGGAGGAGTATTTTTCTTGTTCTTGTTCTTGGCAAGTCATAGGTGATATCTCTGAGAGGGAGCTACAGTGACAATTGTAGGTGGTAAAAGGTTAGATGGTCTCTGGTTTGCAACATGGAGCAGACCATCGAGATGAGGATTTGTGGACTACTGCAGCTCGATGGTGTGGCAGGTTGGGAGTTCTGGTGGATTGGTTGAGAGCACGGATCATAGCAGTATGTTGTGTGGCAGATTGCCAACCATTTGGATGGACTTTCAGTGACTTGTCATGGTGATTTACGGTGGGTGCAACTTAGGTGCTTTGGAACATATGATATGGCTCTATGTGTATACCAGTTTGACGAGATAGAGTCTTCATTGGGTCAGAGAGTTGCACATTGTCGAGGTATGACAATGTATGTGGTATTTGACCTAGGAGGATGAGGAAATTTGCAGAGATGAATTGGAGTGGTCTAGAGTGGACTAGACTGAGTGTCTAACCATAGCTTGGGACTATTCATATGAGGACACAGGATCAATGGATTTTTTCCTTGGAGGGTTGCATGGTTCTTATCTAGTGAGAGCCATTGGCACATGACAAGGGCACAAAAATTTTTCATGATTTTCATAGTGTCTGACTTGGGTATGTACGAGGAGCTTGGTAGAAGGACCAGACATGTAGTACGAGGATTTGGAGAAGTGGAATTATGAAGGGATTCAGGAGGTGTGTTGCAAGTGGAAAATGTGATATGGTGCCAGGAGTGTGTTCTCAGCCTCAGGGATTGAGGAGTAGGACTATGTAGTGTTTTTGCAGGATGGATAGGTTTTATTAGATGTTGAGTTGGTATTCATAGGTTTTGGGAACCTTTTTTGTAGTGTATATGTGCATTAGATATGTTGTCAAGGTTTGAGAGGATATGGACTTATTGTATTCAGAAGGAGACTCAATTGGTGTCCAGGGAGGATACAAATGGCTTGAGTGTCATGACTATGGTCATTTTTCTTCACAGTGTCCACACCGGATGGGAAGGGGAAGAAGGTCATAAGCATCAATAACAGAGATTGATGGGGTTGCAGAAAGGTTCTATAGGGAGATCTTGTTGATCTCTACCCTTTTAGGTACAGTCTCTAGTAGGGGGACTTAGTTGGTGGATAACGAATCATATTTCCATATGAAAGGTTCTAGATATTTGTTTGATACTTTTATAGAGACTAGCTCAGACTTGTGTCTGTAGCTTGGCACGGGAGTCAAGCATGTAGTATGAGGATATGGTACAATATCGTTCCAATTGGAGTCAGGATAGGTTTTGAGCGTATCAAATGTGATATGGGTGCCAAAAATTAGGAGGAGTGTTCTCTCACTATCAAATATTGAGAGAAAGGGGTACCACATATTATTTTGAGTTAGACATGTGTTGTTTATGCCTAGAGAATATAGCTTCATATCAATAGTGGTTCTTGAATTTAGAGAGGGTCGTCCCATGCGCATTATGACTAGTGGGAGAAGAGAGATAGATGAGAAGGAGAAATTAGTTCCATTAGTGGTGAGGTATGTGGCCCCAACAATAGTATCGGCTCAGAGGGAGCCGGAGCTTAGAGAGAGTCATCCCTTGGGATCTAGTAGGGACGAGTAGCCTCCCAGGACTATACAAAGGACAGTGGACATGGAGCAGGTAGATATTAAGATTGTGTGGACTCAGAGGAAGTTAGGAGACTCAAAGGGAGTATGACTTCAGAGGGAGTCAAGAGGATCAGAAGGAGATTCAGTCACTCGGTGGGAGCCAACCTTCAGGTCCTGATGGGATAGAGGAATCTTCCAAGACTTTCAAGTAGGTTTCATGGGTTTATATGGCCAAACAGGAGGTTCAGAGGTAGGAGGATTCTAGGAGCAGGGTGTCTTCCAGGATGGGATCATGTTAGACAATAGGATTTTCTTCAGTGACTGAGGGTGCATCCAATTAGGAGGACTGGAGAGCAGGATTTTCTTTGTTGACGGAGGGAGCATCCAATCAAATAGATTGGAGAGCATTTGTGGTAGCAGATCTAGGATGGGAGACAGAGCTACGTATGGGTGATGATGGAGGATGGAATTATTCCCTCACTAAGAGGAAGTGTTGACTCTTTTGTAGCATCAAGAAGCATTCCCACTTGTGGATTGTTGTGAGAATACCTTCCTCGCTAAGAGGGAGTGTTTATTTTTGTAGCTTCAGACATGTATTCTCAAATGAAACTAGGTGTTTGGCATGTGGGAATCATCGTGAACACCACATCACATTTTCTTTTTGGTGAAAATGCTCTTGGAATAAAGCTATGGATTCATGGGTTTGGTGATGGGATTTGTGGAATCATTTTGGGGCTTCACACCCACCGGGAAAGCCTAATTTGATGTTGACTTATGGAGGGGCTTCTATGTTGACCCCTAAGGATTGTATATAAAAAAGAGAGGTCATTGTGACATTACATATCATGTAAATCATGTGTGGAGACATGACAGAGTTATCATAAGTTAGTCTGCACTTGTGCTAGGAGCATTGGCGATCTCAATGAAGAGAAAGTCTGCAAGGTGGTGAATCTGGCCCTGAAGAGAGAAGCGAAGAAGGTCTCACGTGTGCAGTGATTTTTTCATACAACACATGGTTTACAAGAGGACAAAGAACATATATGCATGGGTTGCAGAAGGACGAATTGTGTATAGGGTATACATGGATTGCAGTGGAGAAAATATTATATATATGCGGGTTTCCAGTAAGGTGAATCGTGTATCTGATTTTATAGGCAGAGACATATTCTTATAGGCTGACAAGTGACATCAGCAGGTCGTACATGTGGTCTACAACAGATTCATGGGTAGAGGAGATTTCCATAATATTGTTGAGGTTTGGTCTTTTGATTTGTATGATTATTGGAGGAAAAGGTTGTTCTCATATTTGATGGCATTATATTGGCTGAGAGGATTGGTTTTGTCCTCGATCTTGGTGACATTGAGTGGACTAGTTTTTCCCTTGGATTTGAAGGATTGGATAAAGTTATATAACAGAATTATTATGTCTCTTGTGTATTGATGATTCATCTATGATCTTGTTGTTTCCACTGCATATGTTTTCAGTCAATAATTTTAGTGTAAATTTTTTAGTGATAGTTAGATCACTAGGAAGCAATTTTCAGATATGAAATTAGTCACATAGAGTTGCATGTGAAAATTGATAGTTTTCTTCACATTTGACAGCTGAAATTTGCATGTAAGCTATGAAATTTGATCTACTTTTCAAGGGATATTGATTGGGTGGCTTGCTTGTTATTTGTTTTGGTTAAACATTGTTTTTGTAGAAAAATATTGCTACAGCCATAGGGATATCATAATTCTTGTTTGATAACAGTCTTTTACAACCATCATTTGTCATATAATTCATTGTTTTAAGCATTGGAAAATCATCTCTAAGTGCATGCTAATTTGTCAAATATTATATGTTGATAAGATGATGTAATTTGCATCTATTATAACTTTTTCATTGTTGATATATAGTTGTTTACTGCTGTGATTTTGGGACAACAAGGTTTATTTCTAATTCCCCTCTTGTTTTGAGGATTATATCATCATATATTGCCTTGGTTTGGCTTGTCTAACATTGTTTTGCAGGTACACAATATTGGCAACCTTTCCCTTGACTCATACTCATCCTCCATCAAGTCTCAAAACCTTCTATTCGTGAACTATGGGGGAAGTTCCTTCATCCCTTGGCCTCTCCCCTTGCAATCTCCCTAAGGTCACCCGGGAAGCCTCCCTTGTGTTGGACTTGTCCATCACTAAAACGAGGGGGATATATATTGAGGTGATGGTGATAGGTGTCCCCATTTATGTCTCACATTTGTTTCTTGGCTTGGGTTTTTACCAAACTAAAAATTGTATGATAAAATTTATGGTGTCGTTTTCAAGGATGATTTTAAATCCTTTCCGACCCCATAATGACACCTAGAAATTCTATCCCAAATCCTTTTTCCTTATCTTTCTTGGTCACTCCATTTGAGGAAAGTACCCCTTTTGATTTTTTATAAGATTTTCATAAAGTTTATCTGGATACTCAGTATGGTTTGTACCTGAAGAAAGAAATATCCAATTCCTCCACAACCAAAGAATCCATCTTTCCAAAAGACACTTCCCAAGGGAAGCTTCAAACCTTCCCAAGTTTATTGACAAAAACCTCCTCTAATTTGCATGTGGTCAAAATTTATTCAAAGGAAGCCTTCCTCTTTCTCCAATGGCTCATCCTTGGTCTTAAAACCTTCACAAGTCATTGAATGGACAAAATCCCTAGATACCCCAATAACATTGTAAAGAAATCTCACAAATGGTTGCCAAAATACACCATAAACAATGTTATTACAACTGAAGAATATCTTGACGCTATCGGAGTGGCCTTGGAAGATAACGATGTGGAACAAGAGGATGTTGCAATGAAATTACTAGCTTCCTCACTTGATTGGGATGCCAAGAAGTGGTTTAGAAGAATACCCAACAATAACTTGCAGTCATATCAAAACTTTACAAATTTGCTCAAAAGGAGATGGAGAAAGAAGAAAGATAATGGAATGTTATTGATGCAACTCAACCAAATAAAGAAGAAAGAGAAAGAAACAATGGAGGAATTTGACACTAGGTTTGAAAACTTACTCAGCCAAATCCCAAAGGACTTGTTCCCACCTCGAGCAATCATTCTTATTATTTATTTGAATGCTTTATAAGAGTATTTTGGTTTTATCCTAAAGGAAAAGGTGTCTGACAATTTAGAAAAGGACAAAGAATATATTGTGTAGATTGAAGAACATCTTATCAATTCTAAGATTGAACCTTTTAAGTTCCCTCATGTGAGATAGAAACCTAATAGAAGAAGTCAACCAACAATGTACAGGATCCAATCACACTTTTGGCTCAAAATTTCGATCAAATAAATGCCTAGTTTGTCCAAAGCAAAAATAAGATCATGAACGGGTTGAAAAAATTTAGAAAGAAAACATTCTTCTCCAATGCCTCAGTTCATCTCCAAGGCATCAGTTCACCAGATAGTAGAAATGGGGTTTGAAACCAAAGCCACAACAAGAAGTGAAGGCACATGATTCCCTGACTCCCATTGGGATGGCCAACATGGAAGGATCATAGTGGCATTTACCTTATGAAGAACCCCGTTGGGAAGCTGAGTGTCCAAGACAAAAGGAAGAAGACGATAATAGATTTTGTTGATAGATTGAATTTCATCGATACATTTTATGTAGTTGATTTTGAGGAATACATTGACATCATAGAAGAACAACTTAAAGAATTCAAGGAGAGGGAAGCTAGGCAGGCTAGGTTGGAAATTATGAACCAAATAGATGAGGCTTCAAAGGAGAGGTTTAGGAGAGAAAAATTTTGGCATACTCCAGGGAAGGTAAAACACATGTATCACCTCTTTTGGCACTAAATATAGTGCCTCCACCACCTGTTCATGATTTACATTTGCATCTTACACCAACCATTGATGATTTTCAACTCAATATTGATGTGACCAACATGATGGGAAAGATAAACATGGTAGTTCCCTTGACTGAGATGTGCAAGATTCCTTCTGTAAGGAAAGAAACATTGAAATCTATGAAGCTACAGGATGAGCTTGATGATCCTCCAATAGTGTTAAACACCTTGTGCCATGTAGATAGAGAAGATGAGAACCCTCCTTTCTATCTTTCTCTAGGGATCAATGGTCTTTGTTTGAATAATTGCATGTTGGATTATGTTGCCTCAATAAATGTGATGTAATTGAAGGTTATGAAGAAGTTAGGTTTGTAGGTTACTTGGTCTTATAGAAATATATATGGCATTGAAACAAGGAGGGTGAAGGTTTGTGGTCTTATCAAATACCCAGAAGTCTATTTGTGTGCCTTTCCAAACATTAATATCAAGATGGATATAGTGTTCATTGGCATGCCTGATGTTTGGGGCATGCTCTTTTCTAGGAAATGGGATGCAACTCTTGGTGGTTTTCTTAGCATGGACCTGACTCATGTGTATATCCTTATGGGAGATGGGACATTTGATATTTTGTATATCCAACTGGTGGCAAAAAATCATGTAATTGATCTGAATATCCATGACTATTGGAGTGATTGTGAGTATGACGTGACACCTCAGGTCATGGATTATGATCCTTCAGAGTTACCATTTGTTGGAGAAGATTGTATCGATACACTATTTCCAAAGACAACTGAGTATAAGGAGAAACTTGTGAAATACCAGGGAAAGGACCTAGGATCCATCAAGATACTCAAGAAAGACGAGAGAAAGAAGAATCAAGAACGAGAACAATCTATCAAAAACGTAATCAAAGCAAATCCTCCCACACAACCTTGCATTGAATATGTGCCACATTTTGAATTCAATGAAGGAAATCTAGCAATCATGTGGGATGAAAGGAAGGGAAAGCCAAAGTATGACAAGAAAAGTGAAATTATATGGCTTGGCCCTTGCATTGTCAAGAAGAAGTCTGAAAAGGTACTTATTATTTATCTACCATGGATGGGAGAAATATACCATTACCATTTGATGGGTCTATCCTCCGGCCCTACATAGATAGGACCTGATTTCTACAAGCCTCGAGCCCCAGGTAAGTAGGTAGGTTGTTTGTTTTTCTACATTTATTTTGTGTGTTCATCGTAGGTTACTTGAATTCATCATTTATGCTTTTACTTACATATTTCCTTCTTGCATTTATGCATAGTTTTTGTGATGCATCTACTTGAATCATTAACATGTTAATTAGAAGTTTTTGAAAAATGAAAAAAAATAAATCTTTTAAGGAATCTTATAGTTATCAATCTTGATTTTTTGATGTTTTAGTTATATGAATAAGGGGTGAGTTATCCACCCTCTGATGCTCTAATTTTTTTCTTGAATATGTGTAGGCACAGGTCAACCAAGATATTTTGAGGTTCTCATGCACTCTACGGTGAGAACATGTCCCCATGTAGGAGCTAGATGTTACCCCCTCAACCTAGGGGTAACTAAGGAGATGATGTCTCGAGGCCCGCGGGTACAAGACATGAAGTGTCGAGAACCAGATGACCAGTTGAACCCACATTGAGCAGAAAGATCCCCTCCTCTCCACCACACATCATGATTCATCGTTAGTACCATAGCAGCATATGACACACTAGCCTGGCCCAAAAATGACAACAAGTCTTGATTCATGAGATAACAAGTCCAGTCTCATGGTAAGTGATATTTTAATAATTGAAGGATTTGAGCATGTTGCAAAGGGTCCTTTCTTTATAATGGAATGTTTGCTTGGAAATTATACCTTTTGCCTTATTTCACCTTGGTGGTTGACATGGTTTCCTAGTAAGTGAGTCACCCTCGAGAAAAGGGTTTCTACTGGGGGGTCTCCTTGAAGAGTCATTGTACCATTCCCACTCATACTTACCACTTTTCACACATCTTCCCCTCTGTTTCTTTACCTTTTGGGTTTTTGGGTTCATTGACCCCGAGAAGGGCTTGTAGCTCATTTCATGGGAATAAGGGGCTAAAGGCCCAGAGGTGTTGTAGCTAGCACTGTAAAAGCCAAAATACAAATATATCCTTCTAGGTGCTCTCCCTATGGTCTTGAGAGAAATGAAACACTTCTCCATAAAAATGAAGGACCTTTAAAAGAAACTAAACAAAAAATTCCCGCTTGATGGGGGAATGCATTGTGGTGTATTTTAATTTCCAGTGCATATGGCACTCAATGTGTTCTAACTTAAAATGGCATTGTGGTGCTCTTTTACTTTCCATTTCACATAGCACTCTATGTTCGTACCACAAAAAAAATGAAAGGAAAATAAAGGTCTTGGAAAAATGTTGCATTGCAAACGAAGGGATGCAACATACCCTACAAAAAGGCACCCATAAATGAGACAACATGAGCCCTTGATATGTCAACAACCCCATGCCCAAAAGTACCATCCTAACCCACCTCATATTCACTACATGGCATAGAGAGGGTCTTCTTGGGAAACATTCCTTGACTTGGGGATTGCCCTACCCAATATGGCACCATGACAATCCTCCCATACCTAAATTTGGAAAAATTTGTAAGGTCTTTGAGAATTTTTTTAGTTTGAAAAGGGGAGATCTAATGCACATGTTTGGGTGGTTCTTTTATTAAATGTGGCTTGCTTTGAGTAATATATGTGACTTGTGGACCCTTGGAAGTCATATTTGTTTCTATTTGCAGGACCTTTCCCAGTGAAAGCTATTCATGGAGGGACTAAGACATTTGGACCTTCATAGCGGCTTGAAAGCCCATTGGATGGATGTTGCACCCCACTCATTTGAGGCCTAAAATGATGAGCGTTGCACCTTGGAGGACTTACCTATCACATGGATGAGGTCCAGGATGATAAATAAGGATGAATTCACCCTCCTATGCCAAAATGTATCTCTTGGGAAGCTTGGTGTCACACATTTTGGAGGATGTTTGGCCCTTTTAGTGCACTTGTTGGTGTTGTGGGCTTGAAGACCCACCTTCTTGCTTGATATGGGGATGATGTGGCACCTTCCTATCATGATGGCTTGGCCTTGGAAGGCTTATATTCACATGTGCCACCTTGAAGGAGATTTGTATGGGCTAATGTCCCATCATTTTATTATTTTTGGTCATTTTGTAGCCTATGTGGGAAAAAGAACAAATTAATTTACTAATTAAGCATTGTAACGTAGGTTTTAACCTAAAATTATGGATTTAATTGTAAATTGGACAAACTATGACTTGGGTTTCCTCATATGAATATGAGGCAAGTCATTTTCATTTCATCATAACTCATCACTTGGAAAAATACTCTTGGATTGAAATTTTGGCCCTCTTAGGAAATTCACTATCTCTCTTTTCTTGTCACAATGGATGCAAAATTTGTTATTTGGATCATTAAAGGCTAGAGACTTCTCTAGGTGGTTTTTATTTGGAAATTTTTGGATTATATCTCGGTAGTAATGGTTTATTGCATGCTCTCTCTTGGATTTGGCAAGTAATTTCTGCAATTAATTATTGTCTTTCTTGTTTAAATTCAAGAAAGATATATTAAACCCTAGGAGGACTAAAAGGGCTTACACCCTCCACCATGGTTTATTTATTATTTTCTATTGAAGGGATATAAGGGTTGAAACAAGAAGTAAGAGGGTTTACACCCTTGTTTCAAAGCTTATATATGACTCATTTCTCTAGAAAGTAAGAGAGTTTACACCCCTAGAGAAATTTTAAAACCTAGTTCATCTTGGATTTCAAGCTAGATGATTTGGAAGGAGTGTTGTTGGGTTTGATAATGGTTTAACTCTCAAAAAATATCTCTTATTCCCCTATGTTTAACTTTTTTTCCAAGGAAGAGACTCCATTCACCAACTAACAAGGCACTAGTAATTTGCATTAGAGATTGTTAATTGTTGCATTGGTAAATGTGAAAGTTGATCTTTTGGAATTGTTCAAGTTGGATTTAAATTTTGCATGTCATTGGATCTCTTTTCCTTCAATGGATTCTTGATTGACCAATCGGTTGGTTTTTTGTAATATAAATTAAGCTACAGCCATTAGGTTTACATTAAACTCTCTTTCTCAACAAATTTTCTTCACTTTTGACCACTGAAATTTGCATGTAAGCAGTGAAATTTGATCTACTTTTCAAGGGCTATTGATTGGGTGTCTTGCTTGCTGATTTTGTTGGTTAAGCATTGCTTATATAGAAAAAAAAATTCTACAGACATAGGGATGTCATAATTATTGGTTGAAAACATTCTCTTACAACCCTAATTTTTCATTTAATTCATCGTTTTAAGCATTGGAAAGTCATCTCTAATTGCATGCTAATTTGTCCAATATTATATGTTGATTAGATTATGTAATTTGCAGCCATTACAACTTTTTCATTGCTGATATATAATTTTTTACTTCTACAATTTTGGGACAACAATTTTTCTTGTTGGTTCCCCTCTTGTTTTGAGATATATATCATCATATATTGTCTTAGTTTGGCTTGTCTAACATTGTTTTGAAGGTACACAACATTGGCAAACTTTCCCTTGACTCATACTCATAATCCATCAAGAATCAAGACCTTTTAGTCATGACCTATAGGGGTGGTTCCTTTATCCCTTGTCCTCTCCCCTTGTAATCTCCCTAGGGTCACCCAGGAAGCCTCCCTTGTGTTGGACCCGTCCATCACTAAAACGAGGGGGATATCTATTAAGGTGACAGTGATAGGTGCCCCCAGTTGTGCCTCACATTTGTTTATTTGGTTGGGATTTTCCCAAACTTAAAAATGTGAAAAATCATTTTTAGTGGTTTTTTCGGGGTGTATTTTGAATCCTTCTTGACCCCATAACAACACTTGGCAAGTCTATCCCAAAGACTTTTCCCTTAGCTTGCCTGGTGACTCCATTTGAGGAAACTTCCCCTTTTTATTTTTGATAATATTTTCATAAAGTTTATCTGGTGAATCCATATTGTCTTTACCCAAAGAAATAAATATCCAATTCCTCCACAACCCAAGAATCCATCTTTCCAAAAGACACTTCCCAAGTTTATCAACGAAAACCTCCTCATAATTCGCATGTGGTGAAAACTTTATTCAAAGGAAGCCTTCATCTTTCTCCATTGTCTCATCCTTGGTATAGAAACCTTTAAAATCCATTGAATATGGCCAACATCCATGGATACCCCAATAACATGCAAAAGGAATATCACAAATGGTTGCCAAAATTCACTGAAAACAATGTTATTACAATTGAAGAACGTCTTGACATTGTCGGAGTGTCCTTGGAATATAACGGTGTGGAAAATGAGGATGTTGAAATGAAATTAATAGCTTCCTGTATTGGTGAGGATTCCAAGAAGTGGTTCAGAATCATACCAGACAATCACTTGCAGTCATATCAATCCTTTGCAAATTTTCTCAAAAAGAGATGGACAAAGAAGAAATATAATGGAATGTTATTGATGCAATTCAACCAAATTAAGAAGAAAGAGAATGAAATAGTGGAGGAATTCGATGTTAAGATTGAAAACTTTCTCAAACAGATCCTAGAGTACTTGTGCCCACCTACAATAGTCATTCTTCTTCTTTATTTGAATGCTTTCAAAGGGAATTTTGGTTTTATCCTAAAGGAAAAGATGCCTAACAGTTTAGCAAAGGCCAAAGAATATACTATGCATATTGAAGAACATATTATCGGTTCCAATATTGAACCTTTTCAGTTCCCTTGTACCAAATAAAAACCTAAGACGAAGACATCAACAAGCAGTGTACAATATCCAGTCACACTTTTGGCTCAAAATTTTGATAAAATGAATGCCCAGTTTGTCTAGAGCCAAAACCAAATCATGAACAAGTCAACAAATTTCAAAAGGCAACATTCTTCTCCAAGGCCTCAATTCACCATACAAAAGACACGGGTTGGAACCCAAAGCCACATAAATAAGTGAAGGAACCTAATACCTTGACTCCCATTGGGATGACCAACATCGAAGGATCACTATGGTGTTTACCTCATGAAGAACCGCGCTAAGAAGTTGTGTGTCGAAGATAAAAGGAAGAAGAGGATCCATATTTATTTTGTTGATAGGTTGAATTTCATCGATACATTTTGTGTAGTTGAGTCCGAGGAATACATTGACATCAAAGAAAAACATATTGAATAAGTCAGGAAGAGGGCAGCTAGGCAGGCTAGGTTGGAAATTCTGAACAAGATGGATGAGGCTTCAAAGGAGAGGTTGAGGAGAGAACAAATTTTGGCATACTGCAAAAAAGGTAAAACTCTTGTGGCACATCCTCTAGCATTGAATATAGTTCCTCCACCTCCTCTACCACCTATTCATGATTTTCTGCCACATCCCACACCAACCATTGAGGATTTCCAACTCAATATTGATGTGACCAACATGATGGGAAAGATGAACATGGTAGTGCCCTTGACCGAAATGTGCAAGATTCCTTTTGTAAGGAAATAAGTATTGAAAGCTTTGAAGCTATAGGATGAGCTTGAATATCCTCCAATAGTGTTAAACACCTTGTGCCATGTAGATAGAGAAGACGATAACACTTCTTTCTTTCTTTCCCTATGGATCAATGGTCTTCATTTGAATAATTGCATGTTGGATTTCGGTGCCTCGATAAATGTGATGCCATTGAAAGTTATGAAACAGTTAGGTTTGTAGGTTACTCAACCTTATATAAATATGTGGCATTGATTCAAGGAGCATGAAGTGTGTGGTCTTATCAAAGACCTATAAGGCTATTTGTGTCCCTTTCTAAACATTAATTTCAATATCGATGTAGTGGTCATTGACGTGCCTGATGCTTGGGGAATTCTCTTATCTAGGAAATGGGATGAAACTCTTGTTGGTTTTCTCATCATGTACATGAATCATGTGCATATCCCTATGGGAAATGGGACATTTGAGATTCTGTATAGGAAACCAATCGAAAAAAATCATTAATTGATCTGAATAGCCCCGACTATTGGAGTGACTGTGAATAGTATGTGACACCTCAAGTCATGGATTATGATCCTTCAGGGTTAGAATTTGTTGGATAATAGTGTATTGATACATTATTGCCAAAGATAGATGAGTATAAGGAGAAACTTGCAAAATACCAAGGAAAGGACCCAAGATCCATCAAGATACTCAAGAAGGATGAGGACAAGAAGGATCAAGAACAAGAACAAGTTATCAAAAATATAGTCAAAGAAAATACTCCCACACAACCTTGCATTGAATATGTGCCACATTTTGAATTCGATGAAGGCAATCTAGCATTCATGTGGGATAAAAGGAAGGGAAAGCCAAAGTATGATAAGAAAAGTGAAATTTTATGGCTTGGCCCTTACATTGTCAAGAAGAAGTCTGAAAAAGGTACTTAGTATTTATATTCTATGGATGGGAGGAAGATACCATTACCAGTTGATGGCTCTATCCTCTGACCCTACATAGATGAGACATGGTTTCTACGGGCCTTGGGCCCCAAGTAAGTAGGTAGGTCATTTGCTTTTCTGCATTGAATTTGTGTGTTCATCGTAGGTTACTTGCATTGATTTTATATGCTTTTCCTTACATATTTCATTTTTTCATTTATGCATATTTGTTGTGATGTATTTGCTTGAGTTAGTAACATGTTAGTTAGAAGTTTTTGAAAAATGCAAAAAAAAAAAAAAAAAAT
>JASDQU010682211.1:0-25378 GCA_032191745.1 Picea mariana | reverse complement strand
CTAGTTATCAATTTTGAATTTTCAAATTTTTGGTTATATGAATAAGGGATGAGTTATCCACCCTCCTATGTTGTAATGTTTTTCTTGAGTATGTGTAGGAATAGGTCATACAAAGATATGTTGAGGTTCTCATGTGCTCTATGGTGATCACATGTCCCCATGTAGGAGCCAAATGTTACCCCCCAGCCTAGGGGTAACTAAAGAGATGATGTCTCGAGGCCCACATCTAGAAGAAATGGAGTGGAAAGAGCCAGATGACCAGATGAGACCATATTGAGAAAACATAGCCCCTCATATCCACCACACATCACCATTCATCATTAGGAGCATAACAGTGTCTGCTACACCATCCTAGCCCAGAAAGGACAATAGGTCTTGCTTCATGAGGTAACAAGTCCAATCTCATGGTAAGTGTCATTTTAATAATTGAAGCATTAGAGTAAGTTGCAAAGGGTCATTTCTTGATTATGGAACATTTTCTTGGAAATTGTACCTTTTTCCTTATTTCACCTTGGTTGTTGACATGGTTTCCTAGTAAGTGGGTCACCCTTGAGAAAAGGGTTTCTACTGGGGGGTGCCCTTGAAGGTTTATCATACCATTCCCACTCATACTTACCACTTTTCACACCTCTTTCCCTTTGTTTCCTCACTTTTTGGGTTTGTGGGTTCATTGACCCCAAGAAGGGCTTGTACCTCATTTCATGGGAAGAGTGGGCTAAAGGCCTAGAGGTATTGTAGTTTTACATTGTTAAAGTCAAAAGACATAATATATCCTTCTAGATGCTCTCCCTAAGGTCCTGAGAGCAATGAAACTCTTCTCCATAAAAATGAAGGACCTTTAAAACAAAATTAACAAAAATGTCTCGCTTGATGGGGGAATGCATTGCGGTGTCTTTTAATTTCCAATGCATGTGGCACTCAATGTGTTCTAACTTCAAGTGGCATTGCAGTGTTATTTTACCTTCCATTGCACAAATATCTCAATGTTTGGACCACACAAAAAAAAAAATATGAAAGGAAAATGAAGGGCTTGGAAAAATGTTGCATTGCAAACGAAGTGATGCAGCACACTCTCCACAAAGGCACCCATAAATGAGACAATATGATCCCTTGATATGTCAAGAACCCCATGCCCAAAAGTACCATCCCATTCCACCTCATGTTCACTACATGGCATAAAGAGGGTCTTCTTGGGAAACATTCCTTGACTTGAGGATTTGCCTACCCAATAGGGCATGATGACAACCCTCCCATGCATAAATTTGGAAAAAATTATAAGGTCTTTGAGCATTTGTTTAGTTTGAAAAGGAGGGATTCAATGCACATGTATGGGTGGTTCTTTTATTAAATGTGGCTTACTTGGCATGATACATGTGACTTGTGGACCCTTGGAGGGTGTATTTTCTTGTCTTTATAGGACCTTGCCCAATGAAAGTTATTCATGAAGGGACTAAAATATTTGGACCTTTATAGCGGCTTGAAAGCCCATTGGATGGATGTTGCACCCCACTCATTGGAGGCCTAGAATGATAACTCTTGCACCTTGGAGGACTTCCCTATCACATGGATGAGGTCTAGGATGATAAATAAGGATGATGTCACCCTCATATGCCAAAATGTCTCTCTTGGGGAGCTTGACGTCACACATTTGGGAAGAAATTTGGCCCTTTTAGTGCACTTGGTGATGTTGTGGGCTTGAAACCTCACCTTCTTGATTGATATGGGGATGATGTAGCATCTTCCTAGCATGACGTCTTGGACTTTGAAGGCTTATCTTCACACATGCCACCTTGGAGGATATTTTTATGGGCTAATGTCCCATCATTTTATTATTTTTGGTCATTTTGTAGCCTATGTGGTGTTGGTCCTAAAGTCTACACATGATTGCTAAAGGGCAGAGCTAGGCCACCTCAAGTTTAGAATGGTTGGTTTTTTATTTTGTTGATCAGTTAGAGGGTTGGTTTTACCAAGACAAGAGCATGGAGGGGTTGGGAGAATAATATGGATGACAGTCCTCCTTGGCTGGTGGCACACAAATGACAGACAATTGAAATAATAGAGGGAAAAACAAAGGGAAACAACAAACCACTCAATGAATAATCTGTTGCAAGATGTTTAATACTTAAAATATCATTTCAAGACACTAAACATGTATCAAAAATGCAATTGCTCCCACAAGTTGCAATAAAAATTTTTTTTTATCAAAGCATTAATTGTTTTACAGGTTACATATTAGTAAAGATAAGTTATACAATAGTTGAAGGAAATGAAATGTACTTCGCAGAGATAATAAACTACATTCAAGATAAGATCAAAGACTGTTGGGTTTTAGTCTTCCTTCTCTACCGTCTGATTTATTGACCCAAGGTTCATGTCTTTCGGGTTTCCAACAAAGCCTCTAAAACTATCGGCCCTCCTGGTAAACTAGAAGGCAATGCAGCACACAGAATGTGTTGCGCAATCTCACCCGAGATAGATTTAATGTGTGGTTGTAAGAATCATGCATTTATAGCCTAGGATTGAGCGTGAGATATGGGATCTGTATTCTGAACCATTTATTATAACTTGTGATTGCAACCTATTTTTATTCATGACTATGCAGTAACCTTCATAGCTTATTCCCTCAATATTGCAATAGCATTTAAACAAGCAATGTAATAACTCATTCATTCATTAAGCACAACAAATAACTATTGAAAATATGATAAATATATGCATGAATTCATCACATTACACATATGTTACCATGGTTCACCCCCTCTTGGGCTACGTCCACAAAGATTTGGCTCTTGGCTCTTTTATTACGATAGTTCTGTGTATCCATCGTCATGCGCTTACAATTCTCCTCAGATGGGTAAGATCTGTATGAGGCAAACTAAATCACACCAAGATCCTCAACCTACGACCTAATCCTCAACATCTTCCTTCCCTCGTCTCCTCTATCTCAACAGCTTATACAAAAATGGGCCGTGAAACATTACATAACGCATCAACTTCTACATATCTTCGATGGAACAATAGTCTGAACACTGCAAAAAGTCAACCTATGATACCTACATATCAGAACCCTTTAAAATACCTCAGTATCGGTATTTATACATCTTTGGCTTTTCATCCATTACAATACATTACCAAAACCCTAACCCTACCGACATTATGTCTTCCTCTCATGTGTGTGTGTTGATCCTCCTTCCAACTGTCACTCTCCTTGTGCACGCTTTCTTGCATACTGTGTTTCCTTCTAGCTGTCGGTTTACTTTCTGCATGCTTTCTTTCCCCACGATCATCCTTCTTTCTACTTTGGCTTGTTTCCAACAAAGACACATGAATATTTGGAAAAAAACATTGTCATCAAAATTATATTCATCAGGTAGAGAGCTTTAATCCATGCATAGAACAGGTTCAACCAGCTGATGTATTGATCTCCTTTTCCCAAAAATCAAACCCTCAAAACATATAAAAATGCATATTTATCAAAGTTGCAGAAGCTCTCGTCCATCTAGGAATGAGGCTTAACTCTACACTACCAGTTGTAAAACAACTTATTAACTTAGCTAAAAACACTATTGGAGTATATTAAGGTATAATTTGAGCTTGACTTCATAAAAAAGAAGTGGTTCATATCACACACAAATGACCCCTTATGATGCCTTAATCTAAAAGAGTCTTGAACTTAAATAACTAAAACTGATGTTAATCATAAACCAAAATGATGCATATGTTGAATCGAACTGAGTCTTTGACAGAACTAAATAGGATCTGATAGAACTGGATTCTGAGTTGAGTACAAGTGTACATGTGCGTTGTTGGAGGCCACTAGGAGATAACTGGGTGTGTTGGCAACTTCCTCTAATTATCTCCTTTAGAAAGAAGCAAGTATTTTGGTGTCTTTGATATTTCTTCTACAAATTGGAGTACAATTTCTCCAATTCCTGATTATGGTGTTGCAAGGACTGGACCTGCAGCTTCATTTTATGCACTTGTTGATTGCCATCAAGATTTTATGTCTTGACCGTAACCAACCCTTTCTTCTTTTCTTGCTATTTTTAAAGAATACTTTAATGCAGGTGATCAATGAGGATAAGCCACTTCGTCAATTCGACGTTTGGGAGATTTTGAATGCAGAGTATGCATATCTCCCGAATGACCAAACTCGCGAAGTCATTAACCAACACTTATTGCTAATTAACCCAAGATTAAGATATCTTTATCATTACATATTTTGGTACTTCAGGACTCCGGCTCTTCATCGTTTGGGAGATTTTGATTGTAGAGTTTGAGAATCTCCTGGAGGACAATCTCTCGGAGTGACGTGGATGCATGATGTCATAATCAGTGACATGTCATAAAAAGAGAGTGACACGTGTCACCTGAAATAGCGTGGATGACATAACCAAGGTGCCTAAAATGAGTGCCATGTATCATCTGGAATCAACCGACAGGTGGCATATGACACGTCAGCTGAAGAGGAATTTATGAGAAAGGGGCTCCAGTGCTTTGGCACTTACGCACTTTGGGGATCCAGTGCTTCATCACTTCGGCGTTCGGGAGCTTTTGACTATAGAGTATGAATATCTCCCAGAGGATGATCTCCTAGAGGGATGTGGTAGCATGTTGTCATAATTGATGATGTGTCATAAAACGAGTGTGACACATGTCACCTGAAATAGTGCAAATTGTGTAGTCAAAGTACCAGAAATGAGTGCCACGTGTCATCTAGAATCAACCGACAGGTGGCATATGAAACGTCAGCTGAAAAAGACTCTGGCACTTTGGGGTTGTAGAACTCTGTGTTTCTTCTGGATCAAAATCTCATGAATGATTGAACTCGTAAAGTTACGTGGCTGTAAGGATCCACTTCGGCATTTCGGAGCTCTGACACTTTGGGGATTTTTAGGATTGAAAAACTAACAAGCTTGGATGCCCAAACGTCGAAGCCACAGAGTAAGACTACATATTTCTTTGTGGTTTAAACCCCTCATGATTTTGAAGCTCTGATGCATAAGAGTTGTTGATCTTGATTTACTGTTGGATCTCCACCGTCGAAAATTTAACCTGTATGTTGCTTATAACCTAAGCCCGAAATTTGTTCCTCTAGATTGTTGCGCCTTTCTATTGGATGTTTCTTGTGCATACAAAGGACTCTGTAGACCTTTTGCATGCTCAATTAGTGGTAAACCAAGATGATATATGTTTCAAACTCAAAACATAACATGTAATCACCTTTCAAGAAATCAAAAGATGGTGCAAAATAAGTAAAGACGGGTAGGGGACATTCAAGCTGAGTCATTAAAATGTGGAGAATAACTTAGCAAACAAAAAACAAAAATCAAGCTTTTAAGAAGATGTTATAGGTGAACGAAGGGGTAGGGAAGCGATGCTGACCTAGGTTCCAACATTGGCTCCAACTGGGGATAGAACTTCCATGTGAGGTGTTAAGAATAGTATATCAGGTGCCTTACTTCTCAATAAATTTCTCCCACCATCCTTTTATTAACCTTGTTTCTGCATGTCATCCATGTATATCTGCTACTGTCTCTCAGGCATGCATCTTATTGAATCCAAAACTGTAACTACAGCCCAATGCCTTTGTTGGGATATGGAGTCTTTATTCACACACAAACTAACTAATCAAATGCAAATGAAAAAGGAAAGAAGATATGGTACAAGAGGGACCTTCCCTGTATTTCAAGAAAAATAGTGTTTCAAGAAGCACCCATTGACTGGGCCTCCAAAAATTTCAATATCATCTAGATTGTGTAAAACAAATGTATTATTGTCCAAAACCTCAACTAACTTAAAAGGACCAAACCAGAGGTTATCTAACTTGCCATGCTTAGGATTTTATTCCCTTCTGGAATCCCACCTCAAGACCAAGTCACCTTCTTGAAATATCTCCTTCTTGGTTTTCTTGTCAAAAGTTGATTTGATATTGCTTTGGTATGCCTCAATTATTTGATTCGGTGCTTCTCTCTTTTGTTGAATAATTTGAAAGATTCTTCTATGGATGTCATTTGGCTCCTCATTTTCTTCCTTTAGGAATTTTAGAACTGGTAGACTGATTTGAGTAGAGAATACATCGTATATCCCATAGACTAGCTGAAATGGTGAGGTTCCCAAGGATCTCTTGGTCCTGATCCTATCATCCCACAAGGAATACTTGAGTTTAGAGTCCCATGATTTCTTATTTTTAGTCAACAATTTCTTGATGATCCTGATGAGATTCTTGCTTGATGACTCGGCTAGTCCATCCCCCTAAGGGTAGTAGGGCATGGAATGTGTTAAGGCAATGTTGTGGCTACCACAGAACTCAAACATGGCTTTGGAATTGAATGCCTGGGCATTGTCTGTTATAATCTTTCTATGGCAGGTGAATCTGGCAAAGATATTGGTTTCCAAAAAAACCATAATCACCTTGTCAATAGCATTCTTGGTGGGCACAACCTCGACCCATTTGGTAAAGTAGTCAGTAGTAGTGAGGATCCACTTGTGTTTCCCATTGGAGGGTGGATTTATCTCACCTATGAAATATAATCTCAATCGTTGAAAGGGGCCACTAGTAGTGATAGGTCTTAGGGGCAGTGAGAGTAATTTTTGTTTGCTTCAAACTTTTGACATTCATTGCATGCCCTTACTGTGGTGAATACATCAGAGAAAAGAGTGGGACAGTAGTACCCTTCCCTTAGGATCTTGAGGGTTGTAGCTTTCCAATGCTAGTTTCCTACACAAACTCCCCTATGCATATCTTTTGTGACTTTTTTAGCTTCATTTTCATCAAGACACTTTAATAGGATGCCATCAGGATCCCTCCAATATAGGTTTTGATTTAAAATGTAGAATTTTATAGCTTTTAATTTGAGAGACTTGGTCCTCGTCTTCTTCAAATCTAGAGGGACATTCTAGGTGTTGCAGAAAGTAAATAACATCTTTGTACCAAGGTGAACAATATTAGTTTTCAAATACCGGCATGTTGTCTTGTCTAGACTGTGTCATGGGTGCATCGGATTAGGTGAAGGTCTGATGCAATTCTGGCACCTTACAGTTTGATTTCGATAACAACTTGGCAATTCCCTGTCCCTTGATCAACTTGGTGGGTTTTATGTGCCATTCATACTCCAATAGTTTGATAATCCACTTCCCTCTTTTCCCTTCACTATTTGGCTGGACCAGAATCTCTTTGACACTGCTGCTAGGAACATAGGTTGTTATGCAAGAATATAACACATAAACCCTGAAGAATTTCAAGCTTTGACCAATGCATAGGACTGCTTTTCTAATATGTCATACTTCAACTCAATATCTCGGAGGGATATTTTGAAAAATTCTATGGTTTGTTCATGCCCTTCTTCATTATTTTGCAGTAGCACAACAACAATGGTTTACACAAAAGTGAAAGAGAAGATAAATAATTATTTGGAATAGTCAGGGCTAACCAATACAAGGGCTTCAACCAAAGCTTGTTTGATCCTTTGGAATGTTGATTTTTCCTCCTATGACCACTTGATAACAACATCTTTCTTCAACGTGTTGGTGATAGGATTTATGATTTTAGCAAATTTTGGCACAAAACGCCTTAAAAATTTTATTTTGCCTATAAAAGACTGAATAAACTTCTTATTTCTAGGGACTTCAATTTCATGAATGGCCTCCACTCTCTTAGGGTCTATTTTTATACCTCTTTCTAATACAATGTGACATAGGCGTTTACCTTTTGGCATAGTAAAGTGGGACTTCCTAGGATTCAAATAAATCTCATACCTTCTTCATTTTCAGAAAATCTTCTCAAGGTGTTCTAAATGTTCATCATCTGATTTGGAAAAAATGGTGATGTCATCCAAATATATAACCATAAATTTTTATTTCTCCCCCAGGAAGGATACATCCATAGCCCTCTAAAAGGTGGCCCCCACATTCATCAGCCCAAAGGGCATTTTGTCATACATAAATGTCCCCCATGGTGTGGTGAATGTTCGGTTTTCTTTGTCTTCATCACATATCGCTATCTGGTTATAACCAGAGTACCCATCCAGCAAAGAAATCATGTGGGCACCTACTACCCTTTGCAAAATATGGTCCATCTTGGGCAGGGGGTAGTTGTCTTTTAGGGAACACTTGTTGAGATCTTGAAAATCCACACACAAGTGTATTTCCCCACTCTTTTTCCTCACAGGTACCAAGTTGGCCACCCAATATGAGTACCTCAAGGGCACAATAATTTTGGCATCAAACATTATTTTCATCTCTTTTTAAATTATGGACATCATCATGGGATTAGATTTCCTGATATTATGTTTGAATGGCTTAGAACTAGCCTTCAGAGGGATCTTGTGTTGGATGATGTCAGTGTCAAATGTCTTCAAATCTTCATACGACCAAGCAAAAATATCAGCAAATTTTTCATGAGGCTGACATACCTGTCTTTTTGTTCTGGAGGTAGTGCCTTGGACAGTTTGACTATTTTGGGATTTTCAACAGTCTCAATGTTGCAGTCCATCACTTCTTCTTCTTGATTTTTGATGGAAGCTTCTCTGGAGACATCATGACTGTCAAATAACCTTTCCAATGGCACTAGACCCCTAGGGAGGTGGATTTTTTTAAGTTCCACAATGTTGTGGCCAGCCACTTTGTTCAACAACTGAGATGTTTGCTAATTTTTTGATTCATCATCTTCACCCTATTGATCTATTGAGATACCGAAGAATTATTCAATGGTCTGTAGCAATATGTGCAGCTCTAAATCATCGCTAAAGACTTGCCAGTGCTTTATGTTGTCTGGTATGGTTGTCCTATGTATGACTTCCACCTGATACTTGATATTTGGGCCAATGGGATGTCTGAAGGTGGTGGCATCCAATGCCAAAGAATTTTCCTTCTGATTTTCCTCTCTAGGAATGAAAGAGATATTAAATTCCAGAAAGAAGTTGTCAACCAGGTCCCACACCCCATTCTTGTATTTCTTGAGCCTCTATTATTTAGCTTGATAAAAAAAAAATTAATTGATTGATGATTAACTCAGAATCGCCAAAAAATTCCAAATTGCCAATGGCCATGTCTTTGGCAGCCCTCAATCCAAGCACCAAAGCTTCATACTCAACTATATTGTTAGTATTATTGAATTCCAGCTTATAAGAGAGCGTTATAATCCCCTTCACATGGGAAATGAGGACTATACAAGCCCCAAAACCTTCTCTTGATGAAGAGCCATTGAAATACATATTCCACACTTTGTTCTATTGATCTGTTAAAGACTGATTTTTGCATTTGTTGACTGTAATTTCTGGTTCCTCATTATTTAAATGAAAAATAGATGACGTGATCTCATCCTCAACAACATAAATTGGAGGTTGCTTGGATTATAATGGTCACTGATGATGTATGCCAATATGACATCCCTGTATAGCCTCTTGTGTTCTCCCCCAAAAATAGGGATGATGGCATATATGAGGTCCATTTGTAATGATTCTCCAACCTTCTTGGCCCACATCCTGGACAAAAGAATACCAAACTTGGGGGGGATTTCAGCCACAACGATATCCATCACTACACTCTTCATGGGTAATTATGCCAAAGAAACCACCAAATAGTTTATTAATCCCAAACATTTGATTTTTTTGGAGTCAAAGGAGTAAAGGTCTTGGTAGGGCTTGGTGATCTCCAGGCCTAGTTCCTCCATAAAAACCTTAGGCATGACATTGTGTGAGGAAACTGAGTCCATGAGAAAGTTATGTATGATCTTGTCATGGACATTTAAATATATGTATAAAGGTGTATAAGTATCAGAGCCATCCTCAATGTGTGCTCCCATAGTAATGGTTGGGTTCTCATCCTGCAGACTAATTACATCATAAGTTACAACAGAAGTAGTTGGCTGCAGAACCTTCATAATGGATTGTTTGAAAGGCTCATTTTTCAACAATTTTGACAGAGGTACAGGGATATTTATCTTTCTCAACTCATTCTCTAGGTTGAAATATGCTTTTGTCCTATCATCTTCCTTTACTTCAGGGGTAGTAGTTTTAAATGGAGGAAGCTAGTGAGCTTTAGCCAATGCACCCTTGCTTGGATTTGGCTTGGTAGGAACCTAAGTTTTTCTGTTCTGATCAGAGGTGGTGGATTTAGGAGTGCATGATCTACACCTCAAGTCATATTTGTTTTGGGGATGGACTTGAATAACTCCCTCTTCCCCTATCTCAATATCAAATTGACTTGATAGTTGTGCTACCTCATAATCTTGCTACATTAAGTGACTGGTGTAAAAATATGTTTCATTGAAAAGTACAGCAGCATCACCCACGGCATCACTATCTACATCCATCTCATCAATATGATTTTTTTGTAAAGGAGGTACTACTCTTTGATCATCAACATTCCTCCTCTCTCTCTGCATTATTTGAGGGGCATCATTTCGCCTTCTAAACTGATTTGGATTTTTGTTCCCATGCTTTTGAAAATCTGTGTTTGGTTGTTTAGATTCCCATTTTAGTTTAGCTATTTTAGATGTCAAATCCTTCAAATTTTTGGTCATTTCATCAATTTTAGGATCATATGTGTTTGGGTTAGAGGAGGCAGGGGAATCCTCTCTCTGTTTCTTCTTGTATTTATTAGATCTAGTCTTTAACTTGTCTGATGCCAAGATGTTGGATTCAACCTCAATGGTTGCTTCTTGCATGGACAACAAGCTGGTGGATATTATCTCTCTCAACATAAGGGAGAAATTTGCATCAAATGCATTGGCATAAGTGATCTTGGAAAAGGATTCAGTTGGTTTGATCTCATCTGGGATTCTACCATACATCTTATTGAATCTCTTGGTAAAGTATGAAATAGACTCACCATTCTTTCTCTTAAAGGCCCCAAACTCAGTGATGTAATACAAATAATATCTTCTATCTCCCAATTTCTTTATGAAGGCTTCATCTAGGTGCATCAATATCTATAATGGAGGCTAGAGGGAGGTCTCGAAACCATTTCCTAACTTCCCCATCAAAGCGTTTTACAAACAACCTCATCCACACATCTGCATAGTCAATGTTGAAGTTGTCTGCAAAGTTGTAGAAGGCTACCAGATGTTCCTCAACAGTTCCATCCCCTTCCCCATTATATATTGGCAAATATTTCATGTAATATGTGGCTAGGAGTGCATGTAATCCTACATGAAAAACTAGGGGTGCATATCTAGCAGCAATTATGGAATCCATCTTGTTAACAACCATTGTTTGGGAAATAGGAATCTGAGGATTGATTGGAGATGCAGGGGTGGATGTTGGACTAGATGATGAAGTGGAGGCAGGGGTTAAAAGAATCTGAGAGTCCTTGGAATTTTTTTTCTCAGGGCTAGCAAATTCAAGTTGCTTGTGATAATGAAGAAAAGTGGACTCTTTGGGTGCAGCTTTACCCTTGAGGGATGAGGTATATCTCTTAGCTAAGGTGGATTTTTTTAGTTTCATTTCTGGATCAAAGACTATTGTGTCCTTATCAGGGTTGGGATGAGCCTTAGTGGCTTTGATGTGCTCATATTTGGATCTCTTGAGTTCTATTCTGGGAGCCAGTATTTCTTTTTTAAAGTTTACTCAGTGGAGTCGCTAGGTGAAAGATGGAATTCTAAAGGTGTATGATCTTTGTTCACCATCAAAGGTCAAATCTGATCATTTTCGTTCTCAAAGGGAAAGATATTTTGTTTCTTTGTTCCTCGACAATGGCACCAGAAGCTGTTGTTCCTAAATTTTGCACTTGACTGCTAAAGGGCAGAGCTAGGCCACCTCAAGTTTAGAATGGTTGGTTTTTTTATTTTGTTGGTCAATTAGAGGGTTAGTTTTACCAAGACAAGAGAATGGTGGGGTTGGAAAAATGATATGGATGAGGGTCCTCCTTGGCTGGAGGCACACAAATGACAGACAAATGAAATAATAGAGGTAAAAACAAAGGGAAACAACAAACCACTCAATGAATAATCTATTGCAAGAAGTTTAATACTTAAAATGTCATTTCAAGACATTAAACATGTATCAAAAACACAATTGCTCCCACAGATTGCAATAAAAACAAATTGTCATCAATGTGTTAGTTGTTTTACAGGTTTCATATTAGTAAAGATAAGTTATACAATAGTTGAAGGAAATGAAATGTACTTCACACAGATCAAAAACCGCATTCAGGATAAGATAAAAGACACATGAAGATTTGGACAAAAACATTTTCTTCAAAAGTATAATCACCAGGTAGAGAGATTTAATCCATGCATAGAACAGGTTCAACCAGCTAATGTATTTATCTACTTTTACCAAAAACCAAACCGTCAAAACATACAAAAAATGCATATTTATCAAAGTTGCAGAGGCTCTCGACCATCTAGGACTGAAGTTGAACTCTACACTACCAGTTGTAAAACAACTTATTAACTTAGCTAAAAACATTGTTGGAGTATATTAAGGTATACTTCAACCTTGACTTAATAAAAAATAAGTGGTTCGTATCACACAAATGACCACTTATGATGCCTTAATCTAAAAGAGTCTTGAACTTAAATAACTAAAATTGATGTTAATCATAAACCAAACTAATGCATATGATGAATCGAACAGAGTCTTTGACAGAACTAAATAGGAATGATAGAACTGGTTTCTAAGT
Organism: Picea mariana; assembly: GCA_032191745.1. Lineage (NCBI taxonomy): Eukaryota > Viridiplantae > Streptophyta > Pinopsida > Pinales > Pinaceae > Picea > Picea mariana. The sequence continues at coordinate 12,751 of JASDQU010682211.1, read as the reverse complement.
CGAGTACAGGTGTACATGTGTGTTTTTGGAGGCCACTGGGAGATAATTGGGTGTGTTAGCAACTTCTTCAAATTATCTCCTTTAGAAAGCAACAAGTCTTTTGGTGTCTTTGATATTTCTTCTACAACTTGGAGTACAGTTTCTCCAATTCCCAATTATGGTGTTGCAATGATTGGACATGCAGCTTCAGTTTATGCACCTGTTGACTGTCATCAAGATTTTTTGTCTTGACCGTAACCAACACTTTCTTCTTGTATTGATTTTTTTAAAGAATACTTTAACGCAAGTGATCAATGAGGATAATCCACTTCATCAATTCGTCGTTCAGTAGATTTTCAATGCAGAGTATACATATCTCCCGAATGACCAAACTCATGAAATATTTAACCAACGTTTATTGATAATTAACCTAAGATTAAGATATCTTTATCATTATGTATTTCAGGACTTCAGGACTTTGGTTCTTTGGCATTCCGAAGATTTTGATTGTAGAGTTTGAGAATATCCCAGAGGACAATCTCTCGAAGTGACGTGGCCGCATCATGTCATAGTCAGTGATGTGTCATAAAAAGAGAGTGACACGTGTCACCTAGAATAGCGTGGATGACGTAACCAAAGTGCTTGAAATGAGTTCCATGTGTCATTTGGAATCAACCAACATGTGGCATATGACAGGTCAGATGAAGAAGAACTTATGAGAAAGAGGCTCTGGTGCTTCGGCACTTTGGCACTTCAAAGCTTCAGCGTTTCGACACTTCAGCGTTCGGGAGCTTTTGACTATAGAGTATGAATATCTCCTGGAGGATGATCTTCGAGAGTGATGTGGAAATATGTTGTCACAATTGATGGTGTGTCATAAAAAGAGAGTGACACGTGTCACCTGAAATAACGCAGATGATGTAGCCAAAGTACTAGAAATGAGTGCCACTTGTCATCTAGAATCAACCGATGGGTGGTATATGACACGTCAGCTGAAAAAAGACTCTGGCACTCTGACACTTTGGGGCTCTGGGGCTCTATGTTTGTTCTGGATCAAAATATATTGAATGACCAAACTCACGAAGTGACATGGCAGTGAGGATCCACTTCGACAATTCGGGGCTCCGACACTTTGGGGATTTTTAGGATTGAAAAACTAACAAGCTTGGACTCCTGAACATCGAAGTCCCGAAGTAAGACTACATATTTCTTTGTGGTCTAAAACCCTCACGATTTTGAAGCTTCGAATTCACAAGAGTCGTTGATCTTAATTTATTGTTGGATCTCCACCGTCGAAAATTTAACCTGTCTATTGCTTATAACCTAAGCCTGAAATCCGCAACTCTGGATTGTTTCATATTTCTTTTGGATGTTTCTTGTGCATACAAAGGACTTGGTAGACCTGTTGCATGCTCAATTAATGGTAAACCAAGATGACATATGTTTCAAACTCAAACCAGAACATGTAATAACCTTTCAAGAAAGAAAAAGATGGTGCAAAATAAGTAAAGATGGGTAGAGGCCATTGAAGCCGAGTCATTCAAACATGGAGAATAACTTAGCAAACACAAAACAAAAATTAGTATTTTAAGAATATGTTATAGGTGAACGAAGAGGTAGGGAAGGGATGCAGACCTAAGTTCCAACATGTGGGGAAAAGAACAAATTGATTTACTAATTAAGCATTCTAACTTAGGTTTTAGCCTAAAATTATGGATTTATTTGTATAGTGGAAAAACTATGACTTGGGTTTCCTCATATAAATATGAGGCAATTTATTTTCATTTCATCATAACTCATCACTTGGAAAAATACTCTTGGACTAAAATTTCATCCCTCTTGGGCAATTCGCTATCTCTATTTTCTTGTCATAATGGATGAAACACTTGTTATTTGGAGTATTAAAGGATAGCGACTTCTCTTGGTGGTTTTTCTTTGGAAATTTGTGGATGTTATCTTGGTAGTAAGGGTTTATTGCACGCTCTATCTTGGATTTGGTAAGTAATTTGTGCAATTAATTGTTGTTTTTCTTATTTAAAATCAAGAAAAATATCTTAAACCCTAGGAGGACTAAAAGGGCTTACAACCTCCACCAAGGTTTATTTATTCTTTGTTATTAAAGGGCTATAAGGATTGCAACAATAAGAAAGAGGTTATAGGGTCCTATTCCAATGTCATGCACCATTTTAGTGATCCGTGTGCATTTTCTTATTGAAACCTCATATAGCGTGTCCTGCCATCTCTCCATGGCATCCTCAGAATCTGTATCATATGAGCGTACACTTCTCCATCTCATATCACCATCCACTATGTGCTTGACATAATATTCCATGCTCTTTGTAGTGTTATAGATGTTCTCAATGATGGAACTTTGTGCATCCTCAATGACAGGCTCATTATATCTATCACCCTCATTTGGATCCAATGGTGCAATGATGCACAAGGTATATTTTTCAAAGGACATCTGTCATTTCTTCATATTCAATACTTCATTGTTGTAAAATTCCCAATCAATACCAAGAAGAGAGGGGTAGGGATCTGAGTCATCCATGATCTTAATCACCTCAAATTCTACTCGCATTTTCACCCCTTCAATGTTCACCTCCACTTGCTCCAGTCAACTAATGGGATAGATTCGGTATTGGTTAGCCAACCTAAGTTGAATGGGGGACCACACTAAGTTTAGCTTACCCATCAACTCCCAATATTTCCTCAGCAATGTGTTCACATCGGAGCCCAAGTCCAACATGACACCATCCATCTCATAGATTTCAATTTAAATTGTCATATTAAACTCTCTTCCTATGCACTTCTGCTTGCTCACCTAGCACACATATCGTTTTGGCAGTGAGGCAGAAATATCTATAGTGTTTTCTTCTTCCCCCATACATATTTTCTACTTATGGGTTAACATATTTATAGCCTCAAGGTCCCTTAACATTTTAAGGAAACAACACAAGAAGTTACTTATGTGATCCTCTGATTTCTCATCATGGAAAGTGTTGCACTGCGTTTCTTCTTGCACCATGTGTCATAGCTCTTCGTGCACACATTCTTCCTCCCTTGCCTTTTTTCCATCCCATTGCACCTCTTCACATCTGTGAGCTTCTTCCAACAACCTTTGTGTTTCACGTTGTATCTCTTCATCCACACGACCTTCCTCGAATGATTTTTATGTTGCACGGTGTAACTCTTCACATACATGGGCTTCCTCCAGTGATATTTGTCTAGTGCACTGTATCTCTTCATGCACAAAGGCTTCCTCCAGTGGTATTTACATCACGCGTTTTAATTCTTTGCATACCCTATCCTCCTCTAGAGTCCTCTGTGTGCCACACAAGAATTTATTTTGTTGTGGGATGTCAAATTTTGGAGGTGCATGTGTCGCTTTTCTGATCTTCCCTTTAATGTCCTAGCCCGAGATTTATTCATGTTCTAAGTCCATTCCCGTTTGAATTCCTCCTTAGGTTAACACCTAGACATTAGCTTCTCCTTGTGGTTTTTTATCTCTGTGTGGCTCCACTGTCACCATATTGCAATGCACCTTCTTTTCTTCCCACTTGGCCAACAAATCTAGGAAATATTCTATGACATGCTATGTGCTATAGAAATATCCACAAAGTGTGTGTGTCTTGGTACAGAAGCACAATATATGGTGTACTTATCCACAGTTAAATTAGGTGGGTGCCCTTCCTCCACCACCTATGTATCCTCTTCCTATTCCATATCTGCCTCTAAGACCTCCTTGATATCCTCTTCTATCATCGCCTCTGCAATCACCACCTTTATGTTCCTATTGGATGGAGAAGGCCTCTACAGTGTGCTCCTGCATCAACTAAAGTGACCACTAGAATTTTTTCACATCATTCCCCATGGACTTGCAGAAATCACAAAATGGAGTATGCGTAGTCTTTCGATGTTTTTATAGTCTTGGGAAATGGGGAGGTATATGCCCCCATTGTCTAAAAATATTGCACCACTCGATTTGAGGTCTTATTGGAAATAGATTCAACCTTCATGCCACCATGTATCTCCCCAATGTATCACATTCATTCCTATGATTACCTTCTTTGTGACACATAGTACACCACATGTGCTCATGCACCACCTTAGCCTTAGTCATATCTTGTAATTTCATAGTGAGATTTGCGACCTGAGATTGTACCTACGTCAGCCCTGCTGATATATCACCACCTTTTGGTGTAGCTTTTAGGTGCATCACAATCTCCATGGCCTCTACCCGAGTCACCACATTCTGTTAGGTAAGAAGAACGTGAATGTGGGTAGAAGTCCTGCAATAAAGCATTCTCTATATTAGACATCTTGGATCTAAAATGTAAATATGTCCAACAATATTTTGAACCACTAGTCATAGTCCCATATGATTTTTTCAGCCTACTACTTGATCTCTTTTATCTCAGTGATACACTATGATTCTGACTTGGGCTTCTAAAACACCCTAAGCATATCTATCTTAATCTCTATCAGAGACATATCTTGTCCCGCTAGTGTAGTCACCTTGTACTTCATGTAACATGTCAGAGCTCTGTCTCTGAAGGTGGTCTCCAATTGTGTTATTTTAGATGCTTCATATATGATTCTCTTGATAGACCATATTGCTTCACACGTAAACCAATGCTTCTCTGCATTATATCTTCTTGTCCCATGAAATATAGGAAGCCTCGGGGTTGTATCTGGGTTTTCCATACTCAATCTAGTACTGTGTCCTCTCAACTAACCACTCACTGTTGGTGATCTTGATGTTTCTACTATTACTCTTCCTTGCGAAGTATTGTTGACCTTGACCTCTTCTTCACTCGTATATTCTCCTTCTCTTTCATCTACTCCTTCTTCTACTCCTATCTTTGCACTTTCTTCGTTTATTTCTTCTGGATTACAGATGCACAAGGGGGGTGGTTCAGAGAGGGGGTTTCTCCATATCAGTTCATTATCTTCAATGAAGGATCCCAAATATCTTCCTAGCTATAGTCATGCAATCCCATTCACAGTTACTAAAGCCTCTTCCCCTTCTTGAAGGGGTTTATCACCATTTTCTCTCACATCGACACTACTACTATGTGCCTCATCTTCCTCTAACATGACTACATATCTTAAAAAACAAGGGGATATAACTTCGTCTACTCTGACCCTATTACTACTACTCATGGTATCCTCACTTGATACCCTACTTATGATTCTATGTCTCTTTGATGACCTTTCTCCTCCTACGCTTCTCTCTGACATAGAATTGTCTCCCGCACATCATCCAAGTGCAATCTCCTTTCTCTTCATTTTGGGTCTGACCCCTCATCCTTCACCCCTTCCTATCTCTTCTTGTCTCCTCTTTTCTTCTTTTCTCCTTATCTCAACTCTTCTTGCATATCTCCCAACTATTTTTCTCTTCTGCTCTTCTCGGTCCACTCTCTTCTCACCTCATATCATCATCTTATGGATCCTCCCACTAGATCCATTTTCTCTCTCTTTCCCCCCCTTCTTTCCATCCCTCCCCCTCTATGTGAGGGGTTCTGCTAGGCCATCTTATCAGGCTCCATTCACATCAGCCCCTTCTCCATAAATAACATCTTGATATACAAGGGGGATCTCTTCCAAGAACCTATTTCTAGGGCCGACATCAAACTTTCTTTCAACCTTGTTGAAAGACTCATTGTATTCAATGGAAAAGTCAACAATGTGTCCTTTCTTAACCCAGTTGTACTAGAAGTTGAATTCTCTTTCCCACTTAGTATCCACAAATTTCATTCCATTGACTATATTCTAATCCCAGGCCACTAGTTCTTGGGCTCCCAAGGTAGTGTTAATCATTTTCTTCCTCTTTAACCATTCATACAACAAACAAGGAAACTCAACAGACAAAACTTCATGCAAATTTGTATAGATATACCTTTGTTTCTAGCTTTCTACATTGGTTATCAGGTTATTGGTCTCTTGTCATGTGAACTCATCCTCCTTCTTTGATAACAAGTCTTGTATTTCCGCTCGAGAAGTTTTCCACCTCATTCTTTCCCTTCATCATGCAATACAAAACCTTCAAGTCCTAAAAATAGAACCATTTGTTGGTTTTTCTCTTAGTCGTTGGGGGGTTAAAGAGCCATGGTTCATCAATATTTGCCAACAAAACCCCAAGGCGTCAACATATTCAATCTTCAATCGAGGACCAAAGAAGGTCTCACCTGAGGCATCATGAGAATCATAGAGACCGTTAGTCTTGTGTAGTATGCGAAGGGATAACACATACAAGGAAACCTCTCAGGAATAAACCCACTGATTCATTCATAACTGAGTAACAGATTACCACACATAAGAAAGTAAATAGATAGATATTCAAAACATAACATAGAAGAATGCAAAGAGACAAGACTTCATATTTTATTCATAAGTTTCAAAGTCATTCAGATAAAAAATCATAAGCACAGAGGCATGCCATGCACTCTAGTCTCTTCATTTCATCCATACACATTATTAAACTCTACTATAGACTCATACAATAATGGAGACAAAACTAGACTTGGAAGGAATTCTCTTTGTTCCAGTCTACTCTATGTTCCCCTCATCCACTCTCTCTCTTGATTACTCTATTCCACTCTCTTGAGTGAACAATAGTCCCACACTTTTGTGTCTGCATGCATCCCCTATATATTTCCTAAAGCACGACAATCCTAACTAACTTTCCAGCTCATCCATACCCTTTCCCATGATCATTCGGGTTGTTATGAAATCATTTAGAACAATTCATGAAGATACGCTCAGATTTGGTTTGCATGCAGTCTCTTCTTGATTCCTTACACATCGTGCAAAATTGGGTTGACGCATATAGTACTCCTTTGGTTGGATGTTGATTCCTCATGGCGTTGTGTGCAATCTTCATGGGCGTGTGTGAAATCTTCTTCAAAACCTTGGGTGCCAACACTACCTTAAACCCCAAATTCATTTTTTTTTTAATTTAAATCAAGTTGTATGATGTATCTTAATGGTTGCATTATGATATGTAGGCATATTAGGCACTACATCAAGTATTAAAATAATAATAGACCAGAGACAAGATAATTGACACACGAGACAAGTAGATATTGTTTTCTTTTTATTCCCTCAAGATAAAAAAAATAGTCACCTTACTTTTCCCAACGAGAATGGATCTAGCTTCTATGTAGGCTCTTTTGCGTGTTCCTTCCTCGTGTTTTATACATGAATTCTCCTAATTGGATGCCCTCACTTTGCAATGATAGAAGCTAAAAACATAATTCCCCCAAACCCAACGATAGAAGTTGAAACACTAATGTTACCAAACCCGTGTTAGAAGTTGAAATGTAGGTTTTTAAAGCTTAGAAAAATGTTAGAAGATGTAGTCACATTCTTTGGTTGAGTCCTAAGACATGGAAATTGCAATCCCTTGATGATAAGTTTCAGTGAGATAGAGGTAGGAGAGGAAAAAGGCAATTTTAAATAAATGAACATGAATTAAAAAAATTGCCAAGAAATATTCCTTAGGGGATAGAAAACTAAAACCACCTATTTTGACGTGAATGTTTTTCAACAACAAGTTCAACCAAAAAATTGATCAAATAATGACCTTAACTCATGAGTTTTCAAGAACATAAATTTAACACTTAGTTAATTGAAAATAACTCACTTGTGAAAGGAATATAATTTGATGAAAATTGTAAAAAATTATAAGAATAACATGTCATGATAAACAATATATCCAACATAAGTTTTTAGTTAGGGATAAGCTTATATGGCTTAGTATCCAAAAGAGAGATTCAAATGCCCAAACTACAAGTTTCAACCATTACAATATGCTTTCTACATCATTATCAAGTAGTATGGTGATAATGATTTCAAGCTTGATCTACCTCGATACCTTCAAATGCATCTAATTTTCAGTGTTGAGTTGCACCAACTTATAGTCATCAAATTATTGAGCAAAGCATTCAATATCTTGAAAATATAGTTAACACAGACCTTGAATTCAATGTGTAATTTTTAAGCCTTTTAAGTGAAACAATGCATATAGATTTTTAGGCAAAATAGAAAGAACAACAATGCCATACACACTCTACACATAGATTTACATTGAAAACCCTTAACTAGGAAAACTAGAAAAACTTAGAGTCGCACCTCTCTCTTTCTCCTTGTATTAGCTTCATTGTTTACAATACAAATAGGTATTTTGCGACATCCAAAACCCTAATATGTTAACAAATATTAGATTACAACCCTAATTCCTTAACCAGTATTAGATACAATGGGTTGAAAAACTGTATGCCAAAAAGCACAAAATAGGTCAAAAGAGGACCAAAAATAGCAATATAACACATTCCCAACACAATGTGTTTTCTCAGTTTGAAAAAATCATCAATCATATGACATGACACTCTCAAAACAAGGTTATTCATCTCCTGAAGATTACAAAAGCATGTTAGTTCATGACACAAAAGTATTTCATGGTTGAATGGGTGGGATAGAAGTCTAGCATAATGAAGACCAATAATTCTCATCTTGATGCAATTGGGGGGGGGAATTGCTCATTGATGGAGGAGAATCTCCTTCAAAGTCAACTACACAGGCGTGGAGGCAAAGAAATGACATCTCAACATGACATAGTTTCAAATCAAAAATTAACTCAGGAGTAAATCGAGTTGTTGAGATATTTTGAAAGCAACATTTTTAAATATGTCGTGTTTGTAAAGTTGTATAGGAATGTAAGGGGTTGCAAATATGGAGTGTTGACTCCTATCTGGAAATAACAGTTAGTTATTGTAATAGGAAAAAGTAGGTAGCCACTAAGAGTTTGATAGGATAGGTTGCAGATAGGACGAGGGAGCTCGTAGAGCCAGTCCTTAGATAGTTTGACGTTGCATTGTAAAATAATTAGGAGGATCATGATATAGGGAGATAGAGATTAGTTGAACAGAGTAGAGTAGAAGAAATATGCAGGAAAGAACTGTAATATTATGTAATTTGTTTCATGAATGAATAGAATAGAAAAAATTGTCCCAAATCTTGGACTGCGTTCATTTTAATGTGTGATTGAATGAATGTTACATTTTGTGTATGTCGTTTATCTCATTTATTTCATGTATAATTGTTCGAGAAGTTGATTGTATGAGTTCGTGATGAAACTGGATAAGTTTCAATTGTTTATCTTCTGAAACTTGTATTCAAGGTGTGCATCTCGAACACAAGGAGTGTGTCAACTGAGTCTTTGATTGACTCAGAAGAGTTCAGAGAGAGAACCAAGGGAAATTAGACCAAGTGCAAGGTGTGCACAACGTCAAGAAGTGTCCAAGCATCGAAGGACCAAAACAGAGGAATGCCAGGTGGGTGAGAAGAATGTCTTTTCAAGAAATCCTTCGATCTAATTTATCAAAATCTCGAGAATGCAAGGAATGCGTGGGAAGTCGGAATCCTTTAAGGTTCAAGCTCAGAAGGGATAACATTTTTCATAATTGTTGACGAGATCCAAGAGTCGGACTCGTAGGAGGAGAAAAGGTTCGAAACCTTTGAAGACTGATAAATCTTCTAAGTCGAAATAAATTAGAAGCTCGGGAGGAGGAGTGATAGTGGTCGTTGGATCATAGAGAAAAGGATCAACAACCGTCTTCTCTGTGTAAGGTCCACAAGCCTTAACGCTTCGCACGCACAGGAGAGAGAACCTATCAAGGTTTGATACTTGAGATTTTTGAATCCCGAAGAGCTAAAAAGCCGAAGTGAAATCTGAGTCGTTCGATCATCCAAAGTGGACCTGAGCCATTGGATCGTCCAAAGTGAACCTCGGGTGTTGGATCAACCAAGTGAATTTGAGTCATCAGATATCGTAAGCTCAAGAGGAGGCAAGCTTGAAACTTGAGATTCCCGAAGCACGAAGAGCCAAAGAGCTGAAGCAAATCTGGACTGTTAGATCCAGAAGGGTACATGTCGGCGGTTCGTGAGATCCAGAGGAAGTCAAAGGTGAAAGGTTGAAACATACGAAGCCTAAAGAGTCAAGAGACATCGATCTGCAAGGGGACAATTTTCAATAGATCGTGATCACCGGGTAAAGTGTAACAGGGTTTTAGTTGAGATATTAGATTGTCAAATCTTGAAGATTGGAAGTAAATCTGGACTGCTAGATCTAGAGGAGACGTGGTGTGAATCTGTGGACTCTGAGTAAAGTCTTGAAGTGATTCGTAGTCGTTATATCTAAGAGAAATGTGGCATAGATCCATGCACTCCAGGTAAAGACCTGAAGTAATCCTCAATCGCCAGATCAATAGGACACGCGCCAGTGGATTATAGTCTTCAGATAAAATCCATTGGGGAAAAGGATGAGGTTTAAGATTTGAGATCTCAGAAGTCTAAAACTCAAAGGAGATCTTGACCGTTGATTGAAAAGAGGGCCACAGAACCGTTGATCCAAATTGAAAGGTCAAAAACTCGAAGTGAAGGCAGGACCATTGATTGGAGGACAGGTATCTGCAGATCATCAACTCCGGAAGATTGACGTATGGAGGAAAGCGAGGTTTGAGATTTCAAAAGTCGGAAGTCTGGAATTGCAAAGGAAACCACAATCGTTGATTTAAGAGGGACATATATAGTTCGTAGATTTGAAAGGTTCAGATCTGAACCGTCAGTTCGGGCAGTATTGGCAAGATCACGAGATTGAGGATCCCGTAGCATTGCGGGGATAGGAATTGCATGGACTTTAAAACATTGAGGGTGGGACGCAATCCATACCGTGGTTTTTCCAAGAGGACACATGGAAGCTTGAAGAGAATTGTGGGCTCAAAAGTGGGTTGATCCCAAACCACTTTTGGTTGCGCCCGCAATCGCGTGGTCACGAGAATTCATCGCCCAAGGTCACATCGAGAGGAGGCTTATCAGAAAAAGAGCTAACACCCAGTACTCTGATATTTCGTAGGAGAGAGAAAGGGAAGGTTGTGGGTGTTGTCAGACCTGCACCAAGGAGCCAAAAGGGCCTGTGTTTAGATACAGAAGGGGGCCATTAAGGTTCCATAGAGTCATTTGACTCAAGAATCGGAGATCCTTTGACCGGGAGGTCACGTAGCCCTACGGGGGAGTAGGGGGGTTGCACCAGGTGGTATCAGATTTGATATTGAATTTGTTTGCAGACAACAAGCAAAGGAGAAAGGAGGTAAATTGATATCATTTGTGGTATCTATTAAATTTGGCAGCATCGATAGTCATTCTCCAATGAGAGGCCATATGGGCCACCCTAAGGCTAGCCAAGGAGATTTGGAGAATCAACCAGTCTTTTGAGGTATTGATAAAATCCAAGGGGAATTTACAACCTCTGTGAGTCAAACCAAAAGTCAGGATGAACGAGATGTTATGTGAGTCTAATGCAAAAGTCAGGGGGAATGTACAACCTCTGTGAGCATAGACAGTCTAGTGAAAAAGTCAGGGGGAACGTACAACCTCTGTGAGCATAGACAGACTAGTGCAAAAGTCAGGGGGAACATACAACCTCTATGAGCCTAGTCAAACCTTGTGAGCCATGAGAAAAATTCAAGGCATCTAGTAAAAGTTAGGTTGAATATAAAATTCCTATGAGCTAGAAACAAACAATATTCCTAATATTGCAAATGATTTAATTATATTGATCTAGTGCGTTGGCATGTGTAAACATTATCCACCATGAAGAGAATTTTGAATTGCCTTGTCAAGAGTTGTAACTAGAATCTTAAGTCTAGTTCTATTTTAGAACTAAAGTGTAATGTTGAGTTGCAACTAAAGTCTTGAGTCTAGTTCTACTTTAGAAATAAAGTGTAATGTTGAGTTGCAACTAAAGTCTTAAGTCTAGTTCTAAGTTCGAACTAAAGCATGTCAATCTCAAGTCTAGTTCTAAGTTCAAACTAAAGTATGAAGTTGAGTTATGTTTAATGCATGAAATCAGGTTACTATTTCGAGTTTCTCCTCTTTCCCTCTTCGGCCTATATAATAAGAGGTCGAACCCTCTCTTCAACACAGTTCTGCAACACAGTTTTCATATGCAAGTTGAGGCTGAAGAAATAGAGGAGCACATCAGTGATAAAGAGGTAGCATATTAGAGTTGTATTTCAACAAGGTCTTTTAAGTCTTTGTCAGCTCAAAGTCATCTTGGCAAGCTCTTTGAGAGAAGAACATTCATAGTGTATATTTGTAAGAGATCTTACATTATTAATGCAATAAAGGAATATTGTTTACTGGGGTTTTTCTCCATGTACAAGGTTTCCACAGGGTATATGTGTTGTTGATGTGCATGTTTACTTATCTACATAGTTATTTCTATTCGATTATGATTTGGAATTGTTGAAGTGTATTAAGCTAGAATCAAAGTATTGAAGAAAATAAAAGAATTAATCCACATAAGAAATCAAGCTCATAATTTAACATGGTATTAGAGCTTAGGGTGTGTTAAACGTGTTGAAGTGTAGCAGCAGGTACACACAGATCCAAGCAAGCTTGATTAAGTTTCCAGTGTGAGGACCCTTGCATCCTCCATTTCAGTCAGGGCCGAAGATAGGCTCGAAGGAGCTACCAAATTTAATGTGTGGAAGATCTGTATAACAAATATCTTGTAAGAGCATGATCTTTAGCAGTATGTGACTTGTTGGTTGTGGATCCTGATTATCTTCCTGATTCATAGGTCCTTTCTTTCAGCCGTGTTTATACCCCATGAAGTACTTACACCCCAGAAGTATGTACACTCTTCCACTCGGGGGAGTGCAGAGGGGGGGTACCCCCTCTACGGGATCCAGGGGGGCTATCCCCC
>JASDQU010682210.1:46304-57057 GCA_032191745.1 Picea mariana | reverse complement strand
GCAAGGGAATTAAATGGTCTTTCTCTTCACTAAAGATATTAGTATGTAAGTGCGAGCTACTTTATGGTTCTGTAACAAAAATATAATGACATCCAATCACTATATAAAAAAAAAAAATAACTAAGTGCAATAAAACCAAACTTAAGGCCCTACACTATTTGCTTCTTTATGTTCTTTTGGATGCACTTTAAATGTTATGCAAATCAAGAAAATAAACCAAGGGGATGGCCAACAATGATTTGCAGCAGTAAACATGGATCCAAACCCTCAACAAACCCCTTGAGAAAAAGGGATCAAAACCCCTTAGGGGTTTTCTCCTCAATTCCTGGGGTTTAGTTAGGATTTTTAAACCACTCAATAAAATATCAAATTAATGGAAAATGTAGGTCCTAAACAACTCCTACAACAAGAGAAAAAAACACTGAAAGTGAAAACAAATTCAGAAAGTGATCGGTGTGGGAAAAACATGGAAATGTGTGTTGCGCAATGGTGGAAAAAGGCATGATTCATTCATTGACTAGTGGCGGAAAACTACCCAGAATTTGTATTGAGAAGTGCTAGAAAACTGCCTATTTTCTGCGTTGATGGGTAGTGAAAAAGAAGCCAAAAAGTGTGTTGGACAACACTAAAATAGGGGCAAAATGTGTGTTGGGAAAAATGTTTCAGAGAATATTTGTAGCTTCAGCTCCAATGGTTTTCTAAGTGGATTTATGGCACCTGTAACTTGCGAAACATAACAGAAAACTACAAGAAGGTAAAAACCCACAAAAACTAAATAAAAACCTATAAAAAATGAGAGAAAAAATGTGTAACACACACCCACAACCAAGGATCATGAGTAAAACTCAAGTCCCCAATATATTCGCCATTCTATTGGTGCAAATATGCAGCAGGGGTAAGAATATATGCAAACTTTGTGGTTGTTTCAAAGCTACAGACAAAAGTGGGTGAGAACACAAGAAACCCTAGTTATCTAGTGTTTAGATATCTTTAAATCTATGTTATTCAAAAATAGAAAAGGCATGCAATAGAAAATATCACTCAGTGTAGAGTACAAGGAGCGTGAACCACCTATTCTAGGGTGAACCACATATGTTTCTATATGGTCTAGTGGTTTTATTCTTAATTGATTCATCACATTGAGATATATCACATTGGTTGAGACTCCTAAGTCCAACATACAGTTATGAAATAACAAATGACCAACCACCAAAGAAATGAAAAAGGGTTGATGGATTGGTTTCTTCCTTCCTTATTGATTCATTGTTTGCATAATGATAGGGGCATCTTCACTTTCATCTACAATTTGGGTTGATTGAATTTCTCTCAAGCTAGTCAACTTGGATCATTTCTAACCTTTTCATTCCTCTAAGATGGAAGTAAAAGAGTTGGGAGAGGGATTGATAGAATGGAAAACCTTAGGTTTAGGATCAACTTTAGCCCTAGAATGATTTAGGATATCTGGCTTCCCCAAAAAAATTCAATTTTCATCCAAACTCATCAAATTTTTATTATCTTCTGTCAGATCATTGGGATTGGCTTCATTTGGAAATAAATTGTGTTGTCCTTAGAAAGAATTCAGGTAATACAATAAGATGGAGGTTGGGTTAGGCCTATGAGTCTAAGGGATGTCTTGAACAAATTATCAAATCTAATCTTAAATTCATCCATGGTCTCATTTCCACTTATATTTATATTAATAAAATCATTCAAAATAAATGTACTATCTTTTCTTTCCATCCATCTATCAAAGAAATCATTTCTACAAGCATCAAGCAAATTTATCTTATTATTAGGAAATCAAAGAAACCAATTTCTAGCATCTTTCTTCAATGATAAAGAAATTTTTTTATAAATCACATCAAGATGAGTAATTCCAAGACTTCTAACATAATACATAAAAGAATCCCAATGTTCTGTAGGACCAATAGCATTATCACCATGAAAAACATGCATTTTTTCCCAATGAAGTAGGCAAATCAGGAGGCTAACCTGCAATGTTAGTGAAATCAAATGGTTTATAGCAATCAATCAACCAAGGAGCAACCATTTGATTTTGAGTTAGGAAAATTGAGTTATCAAAAAATAATCTTCTTATATCTTACATAGATTCAATTCCTAATTGATTATTTAATTCTCTTCTCTTATGTCTATATCTTATGTTTTAACAATAAAGCTCAGGTTCAAGCACAAGATCAAAAATACTTTGGGAATTAGTCCTTGTAGAGTATCTCTTTGTTATATTTTCTTGGAGTGGAGCCGCTAGATGAGACAATCAGGGTTAGCATTCAAAAAAATATCATCAAGATTCACATACAAGGATAAACCCAAAAATAACCAGGGGATGGACCTTTGGCAATAGTACCAAAAATGTTATGGTGAATGCAGATAAAGTCCTCATCAACAACAGTGCCAAAAATGTTATCGCCTAAACTAGCACCCTTGTGAAAATTCCTAACACAAGCGTTGACTGAGGTGACAATGGTTCACTTCCCATATTGTTTCCTTAATTAGCACTTGTGTTGGGACTTATCATAAGGGTTATAGTTCAAGTGATAAAAAGCAGGATTAACTAAGTTCAGTTGTTCAAATGCTTGAACCTACCACTATTGATACTTTGGTGGTGTATTATTGGCTTGTGGAGGTCCAAGGAATGGATAGTATGGGTTATTTTTTGCAGGGTTCCCATATTGGTTGTACAAGGTGGATGTCCCTCTATTGTAGTTTTGAATTTTGTAGGAAAAACCATGCATGTGTGGGACAGTGTACATCCCTTGGGAGGTCATTCTAGTCCCTAGATGTGGCGGTTTGTTTCCACCCTATGATTAGGAGAGATGGTTGTGCGTCATTTTATTAGGAACATATGATGTGCTAAAAACAGTGTGATATGAGGGGGACCCACCATGAAGGCTCCCATACTGGTTGGGACTATATGGTGATGGGGGTCCATGAGGCTAGTTGAAGTGATTTATGGACCCAATCAGCCCATCTTTGGAATGGTATTCCCCTAGATTTTCACTCTCAAATGATCGAGGGCAAGGGGAATTTGGGATGAAATTTTAAAATTACCTTGACTAAGCATAGATAAATTCAAAGTGTTTGTCTTTTTGGATGGATTCATCTGGAATGTGAGGCATTATGGTGGCCACATATTTAGCAATAAGTGGTAAAATATATTTCAAGAACCAGTCCAGAAGGAGCTTGTCCTTAACCTCAATTTTTTACAAGTTTCACCGTCAGTGCCACTCGTGGATATGATTTGAATGTGCGTGGAAGTGGTTTGTTAGAAATTAGTAAGAATTCCCAATCCAATGTCATGACAAAGTGGTAATTGGAAAATATTTAAGAGTGCATTTGTGGGGGATCTGAAATTGGCATATGATCCTACTATATCATTAATGTACCATTTGGTTGATGGCCCTATTAGAGTTCTTTGGAACAATCACAACCATATAGAATCATATGTGATACTATTAGAAGAGAACCAGAGATGAAATTTCATGATGTGGTTAGCTAGGTCTTTTCCCATCTTTCCCTCAAATTTTGGAATCTCTGAGGGCAACTTGGTTGGCATGGGTGGCTAAGATGGATCATGTAAAATGGGGTCATTAGTGAGCTTCGTCAAATATGGAATATTGAGTCAAGCCATATACTATAAATTTGGAATTTGAGGGGTTGGTAGGGGTGGTGGTGGAACACTCGCCATTGGGATTGATTGTTGGGAGCTATCTTCCACTGAGGATGAGCTTCCATAAGGGTTTCTTTGAGAAGTTGAGCCTAACAAGGATGAGCCAAGTAAGTATAAACCTAAAAAATCTTCACTCAAAGGTGAATATGGGGTGGTATAACTAGTGATGTATAAATATTGAGGACACCTCTTGACACCGGTGGAATGCCTTGCAGGTGTCAAGAACGATGGAGTGCCAAAGGGTCTCCTATGATTCCTAGCTTGCAAGTTGTTTGTGAACTTCAAGTGGATGATTATTAGCTTGAGTTTCTCTAAATGATGTCCTAGTCAAAGGAAAATATGTGAATCAAAATGAAACAATTGATCTAGTGATGCAAAAATATCTATATTTCACTTTAAATCAATATCTTCTTTGATAGGATGAATTTCACACAATGGTGTGAAAAAAAGAAAATCAAGTTTCCAATGATACCTAACATCCTTACTCTAAAAAAACATGAGGCCTTCCAAAATTTCTCAACAATGGGCTCCAAAGCCACTAAATATTACTAGTGAAGGTACGAATGTGTCAACTATAGTGAGGGTATTGGGTGTATGTCCCGATGGAACTAAAGACACTTCCAAAAAGTGAATGTTATCTACCTCGTGTTCAAATGCATCACATGAATGCCACCTATGTGGAAATCCTAGGTTTTCTCCACTAGGTTACCTTCTTCAAGTGTAGGTAAGGGACTCTCAGCCTCAAGCAATCATGGGTCAGAGTCAAAAAAGAGCTAGGTGGCTCAAGAAGACTCACAGGAACAACCAAACCTAAACCTTTTCTCATCCATGGGTATCTATTTGCCTTAGTTTTTTTCTCACTTGATATGAAGGAATTTAAATCTCCCTGATATAACTTCTATGCTTTGCATGAGAAATTATGATGGGGAGATATTTGGATGCATATCCCTAAAATTATAGCCAAAAATATTAATTATTTTGTGACATTGTGGAGGAATTAAGTGTGTTTTTAGTAGAGTTGTTCTTAGGGTTTCAAATTAGGGTCATGATCTAGTTTGTGTTTGATTAATGTGTGATGAAAAAGGTATTTTAAAACTCTTCAATATTTTTTATTCACCAAGATCACTAATGAGTTCAAGGTGAAGAGAATACTCAAAAAGTGGGACTCTTTAGGTCCTTCACATGTGTGTTTGTTATATATCTATACCATATCTCCAAATATACTTAGACAATAACAAGAATAAACACCAAAACCATTCACCATAACACTGAACACAAGAAATGTAGAGAAAACCCTTTAGGTAGGGTAACACAATATATTAATCCTTCGAGAAGGATAAAAATCCTCAAGCAATACTTGATTTTACATAAACAATATACTTCACCATACCAATTGCATTGCTTACATATCCTTTTATAGCATTCTCTATCTTCTAGGAACATTCTAGAGTAAGTATCTTCTGGAAATCCCATTTATTATTTCTAACTACCCATTTATTCTATCCAACTACCATAGTGGGCCTTTTTTAATATCATGGTGAACCTATTCCACCTTACATTGAATGGCCCTATTCCCATTGGTTACCTCCCATAT
Source organism: Picea mariana (assembly GCA_032191745.1). NCBI lineage: Eukaryota > Viridiplantae > Streptophyta > Pinopsida > Pinales > Pinaceae > Picea > Picea mariana. The sequence continues at coordinate 51,775 of JASDQU010682210.1, read as the reverse complement.
TACCACCTATATTATCTCCCTAGGTATATTACATTCCACCCCCCTTAAGCATGTTTCATCCCTAAAATATGAGAAGAGACCATACAATATGACCGGCTGAGAATTGTGGCCAACTAGTGCTAAGTACACCCATCCATCCATCCTAATGGAAGACAAACAAGATGTCCAATTGTTTCCTTGGCACCTTGATCTTGTGTCACATCATGTCTATGTTTCCATGGGATTTTTTCTCGATCCTGATGTCTTCCTGTAGTGTTGGTAGTCCTCCATGCACTGCTTGATTGGTTTCCTTTCTAGTTCTCCGCTGGTGCATAAATGTGTGTATTCTCACACCATTATCATGATTATTGTTGTTTCTCTATATGATGTGGATGGAGATATACTATGACTATAGGAATTGTTTCCTTTGTCTTCAAATTTTCCACCCCTTATTCCTTGGAGTCAATAACCTCCTTAGCTTCTTTATTGATTTCTTCATGTGGCCTTGCTTCATCTCATTTTGTAGACTCAGCCTCAGATTCAACTTCAAACTTGGAAAGGACTTATGTTATTTTTTTCATGCACCCTTATGACTTATTGTACCCTTCTTATGGCTTCGTTGTGTCTCATGATATAGACTCTGCCTTTGATTATGCTTCAGACTCTTGAATAACTTATTTTTTTTCCCCCATAGGCCCTTCTTTCTTACTAAGAGATGCATCCTGTATTGTAACCTTATTTTTCTTGTACCAAAGTTTCAAAAACTTCTTTTCCACATTAATATTAATTGTACCAATGGTGACCATCCAAGGGTATCTCAAAAACATATCCACCTCATCAATATCTATAGCATAAAAATATGAATGAAACACATATTTATTCATAATGAGCCTCAAATCTTTAAAAATTTAAACATTTTCATCCTTAACCTATGTGCCTTGAATATTCTTTTCATGAATTTGCAATCTATTAACCAAATGAACATTGATAAAATTATGCATACAACTAGGGTTAATAGAAACAATGACATTTTTTCTTTATGAATAAAACCATGAATATGCAATATAGATTTTCCACCTGAAAATAAACCCTTGTTGATCCCTTTTATCAACATGAGACCATTTATCGGTTTGACCCTTAAAATCTAGTGCATGCTAGCTTTCGAAGTGTCCAAGGTTTAGGGTTTTCATGCTCCAACCCTCCTCCCACCCTAACCACTTCTGACCTCCTTTGTACGCGTTGAAAGCCTATGCTCCCTGGGACTAACTGCCACAGAAGAATGGGAACAGAAGGGAGGGTGAAAGCCCCCTCTTACCGTAACGTTTCCACAAATGATCCGGAGAACTCATGAGCACGTCGTCCATCCTTTGAGCCACCATTGCACTTATGAGACCAATACCTTCAAGAAGAAATGGATGTAAGTAAATAATCGAACATGGATGTTGAGTCCTTGCATCCAAAAGCAGCTCGGGCCTGGATACCCAGAAAATGCATCCCCCAAGCCCCGGTTGCGCCCAGGTACGTCATCAAAACCACCAAGATATGGGATCATATGCATTTCATGAGAGACCATGCCCTCATAGGGAAATTCCTAGGTCTCTGGCCCTTAGAAAAGGACCTAGCTCATTGGATCAAGGCATGGTGGAACCCCAAGGGAGATTGTGAATTCCAACTAAGCTCCAAAGGATTCTTTACAGTAATATTCTACAAACTAGAGGACAAGGATAGGATCTTTGAAGGGGGGCCGTATTTCTACAACTCGGCTGGCCTCTACCTACATTTCTAGATAGACCTCTTTCTGCCCAGAAAAGGAAAACTTCACATATGCACTGGTATGGATTTGCCTCTATTCCCTACCTCAAGAGTTCTGGTTAGAGGAAATTGTATTGGGCATAGGCAACACCCTGTGTAAATATGTCAAATTTTCTGAAGCTACCAAATAGAGAAAATACACCTCTTATGCAAGGATATGTGTCTATATGAATATCTCTAAAGCTCTGCCAGGCATAGGTACCCTAGAATTCCAAGATGAGGGATGGGTCCAAACCATAGACTATGAACACATCCCTTTTAGATGTCGAAAATTCCATGAACATGGACACCTTTTTAGAGACTTCCCTCTCAATTCCCTCCCCAAGAAGATAGTTGAAGAGAAACCAAAGGAAGGATTCATCCAGGTTCAAAATCGAAGGAGATAAGCACAAAAGAATCCCACAAACATCAACGGAAGAAAGAACCCAAATAATAATTCATTTGAATCTCTTAACCGCCTTCTAGAAGCATAAGAGGTGGAAAACCCCCACAAATCTATGGGGAAAGATCCCAGCAAGCACAAGGAAGATCAGTCCTCACAAGAGTATCAAACCCTAGAAAATCAAGCAGATCCATAGACTCACCCAGTCTCAAGAAAAGAACTAGAAAGAGAGGAAGACACAGTCATGGAAATGGATGAGCAGGATCTAGCAGAAATCGACCTAGACAGGTTAGAAGAAGCACTCAACAAGAAGGATCTCCAAACCTTACCAAAGGACCAACTCAGGAAAGTTCAGAAAGCATTTCTGGACTCATCAGCAGGGGCTACATCGAGGTTAGGGATCAGTAAAGACCCAAACCAAGATCCAAGAAAACACCCAAAAGAAAACAAGCGATGGGATAGAAAATTGGCTCATCAACTAATAAAGGAGGCGGGAAACTATATGATCGACTCGAGACAGATTCAGAGGCTCTTAGAGAGATCCTTTTCCCACCCACCAAACTGTTAACTATGAATATCCTCACCTGGAATATCAGAGGCCTAAATGGAAGATCACAACAAAGGATTCTCTGAAATTGCATCAAAATGTAAGACCGTGATATACTCATGATACAAGAGACAAAATGTGCAGGGAAAACTGCAAAAGACATCCTCAAGAGATGCTGGCACAACTACGAATCCTATCATACAGACTCAAAAGGGGCTTCAGGAGGCCTAACAATACTTTGGAATCCTGTTACAATCATCCTTGATCAAGGCTTCTCCACTCCAAGTACCATCACAGTGCACTACAGAGCCATAGGTTCAGACAAGGAGGGAATGATCACAAATGCCTATGGACCATGGAACAACCAAGACCAAGACCTCTTTCTTCACAGCCTGGCTTACCTAATCTCTCTAGCAGAGAATAAGTGATGGATCATCGGGGGAGAATTCAATATGATTCTCACGTTGGAGGAGAAAAGAGAGGGGAAAAAATGCCTGGATCAGGATAGCGTAAAATTCCAGGAACTCATAGAGAATCTTCGACTGGTAGACATAGAGAATGGAAATGATACCTACACCTAGACCAACAAAAGATCAGGTCACCAACAAATAGCTTGCATGATAGATCACTTTCTCATTTCAGAAACTCTCCTTTTGGAAGGCCCCCTTGTATATTCCAACATCCTCCCGAAGTCAGGCTCAGACCACTGGCCGGTTCAGCTATGGGTTGACACCATCGCCACCCCCAAGTTAAAACCCTTCAGATTTGAAATTTTTTGTCTTTCCCATCTAGACTTCCAGGAGCTAGCCCGTCATTGGTGGAGCACAACGAAAATACAGAGGGGCACAAAAATGTATTGCTTCCAAAAGAATCTCAAATAATTCAAACAACACGTGCATAAATGGAACAAAGAAGTCTTCGGGAACATATTCAAGGAAAGGAAACTACTAGAACAAAAACTAGAAGACCTTCAGAGGCAAAACATTCACTCAGGTCACACTATCACTCAGCAGTAGGAGGACAATGAAATCAAAAGGCAACTGGAGGAAAGATACAAGCAGGAAGAAATCCCGTGGAGACAAAAATATCGGGTTCAATGGCTGAACGAGGGAGAGAAAAACACCAAATTATTCCATCGATCCATGATCCACAGACGCCACATCAATCGCATCACGAGGCTAGAAGAACCTCAAGGAAACACCTTGCTCACTCACCAGGAAATATCGCACGAGTTGTCAAACTTCTACAAGGATCTCCTCTCAGAACCAAAGGTGGACTGCACCTCAGCTGGGACAAAGTTTGCAAGCCCAAATCTTTAGGTTGTCTAGGCATCCGGGACCCTGGAAAATTAAATAGCACCATGGGAGCAAGAATTTGGTGGAGATGGCTCAAAAATCCAGCAGAGATCTGGGAAAAACTCTGGAAATGCGAATATGCCCCAAATACACATCAAATACACCTTATAAGAATGTAGGAGAAAATTCAAGGCTCCAACATCTGGAATGCAGCCTGGAAAAATCAGCCACTCATATAGGAACATGCTTTCTGGGAAGTTCTCAATGGCCAAAATGCCCTATTCTAGACAGATTCTTGGCAGAAAATTCCACCCCTACAACTGGAAGAAAATCTCCAATCCTACGAATATCACATTCAAGATCTTGCCACTCTCAAAGTGGCAGATTTGTGGACAGATACCCCCAACATCTCTCCCTCGCGAAGCTGGAAATATACCTTTAAGGAACTCCAAGTGGCAATGGACTGTGACCTGCAGCACTGGAAACAAGCAACATCCCAAAGGTGAATCCGGAAAAGAATGGACCAAGACATTCTCAGATGGGGATACACACCTCATGGAAGATTCACTCTCAAGGAGGGATACACTCTTCAGGATAAATTCCACAATATTCAAAAAGATAGCATCTAGACAACAATATGGAAATCAAAACTCTGGCCCAAAATCTCTACATTCCTCTGGATTCTACTTCAGAACAAGATCTTAACCTAGGACAATATTCAAAGACGAGGTTTCATTAACCCCTCGACTTTCCATCTCTACCATCTCCAAGCAGAAACCATGGAGCACCTCCTAAATAATTGTCCACTAAGTGAGAAAATATGGAACCAGGCCACTCAACTCATGAGAAGAACCAAACGAGTCAAAATCAACATCATAAGCACCATCAGGAATTGGGGTTTTGGGTCCTTCAAAATTCCTATCCTGAACAGAACTTGGCAACTCTTACCAAGCTTTATAGTTTGGCAACTATGGAAAGAGAGGAACAAAAGAATCTTTCATTCCAGCCCTCTCCCCCCACCCACCTCTGGAATACAATCCTCTTGCATCTCCAGGAAACTCTTCAGCTACAATTGTGAACCAAGGAAGACTACCCCACTGACCCAGGTGAGATCTCGCTCCTCAACTCCTGGGGCTTCTCATTTTCACACTCCACCCCTCCTCAATAGCCCCCCTTAAATTCAAAATCCCTCAGCTCCTCTAAGTGGCTTCCCCCCCCTGCCTAGCTTCCATAAAGTCAACTTTGATGGTGCATCAAAAGGAAATCTAGGACACTCAAGCTATGGAGCAGTCATAAGTAATATCTTGGGCCAAATTCAAAGCCTCATTGAAAAAAATCTCATATGCAACACCAACAATTCAACAGAAATTTGGGGTCTTATCAAAGGAGTGAAAATGGCTCTAGATCAAAACCTAACCTGTCTGATCATTGAAGGAGACTCCAAAATCATAATAGA
>JASDQU010682210.1:33332-46204 GCA_032191745.1 Picea mariana | reverse complement strand
TTCCTTTCCCAGATCTTGTTTTGGCCCTTTTCCCACTCACTTGAACTTCTCCATACTGTCTTTTTTATTCTTAGATATGATTGATTTCCTTTTTCTTTCATCTTATTCACCCTGATTGATTGAGTTTGCTTGATTTTTTTAGTTTCTGGGCATTTTTCTGAACTTTTGAAGCAAAGCCCTCCCCTTCCCTTGTTATTAGAGTGCCAACACTCCCTGGTGGTCTTACATAGAGCGTTGGAACACTCTGGTGCCCCTTACACCAGAGCGCTACCCCATTTTCTATGAAAAATCCTCTAGTGTTTCAATTTTTGGGTTCAATTTTTGTTTTTTGCACTTGCTCAGAGTCTTATACTCTCAGTCCATCTTGGTATTGGCCTTCAACACCCTGTTTTCTAAGAATTTATCCTCTTTTTTTTGTAAATTTGACATTTTATTTCCTTGCCTTGAAGTCACTCTTTGTCTTTCCTGACCTAGAGTTAACTTGTTGTTTTCTTCTCATTTATCTGACTGAGTGAAAGCTTTTGTGAGGAAATACAAAGGTCTATGAACCTTTCCATTTTATCTTTGAGGTTAGTTTTCCAGCATTTCTCTTTTGTTTGAGATTTTTGGTTCTTGTTTGCAATTTTGGTTATCTTTGTCTTTCTTGTTTATTCACAACGAGAGTGTATTTTTGTTTGTGTGAGGTTTGCTTCCGATTGTTTAATCCTAAAGTCTGATTGACATTAGAAGTTTTGCATATAATTGTCATTCACATAAAAGAAAAAGGACATATTTAGTGATTGGTTTGGATATTAGAAGGCATTTCTGAAATTTTTTAGCATTACATTGGATTTGATTGAGAAATAATTGTATGAGGATGTTGCATTTCAGTGTTTGATAATGAAAATAACTTTCTCTCTTTCCCTTAAATAAGCATTCATCGAAAGACAAGACTTCTTATCATTTTATTGTGCATTTTTTGGGAATTGAGTCATCATACCATCAATTTCATTGTCATACACCCTTTGAGTAAAGAACAGCTGCAAAATGAACGCTAATTAAAAATTATCTAGAACAATTTTGTTTTTAGGATCTTCCACCAACATTAGACTAGGATTAGCACTTTGGATTAGGCTGTTACACACACAGGGGTTACACAGGGGTTACACACGAGGTCACATTCAGGGGAATTATGGAGATTATCCCTCTATGGTTCAACTATTTGTAGTGGTTGGATCGTATATTGGGGGTCACTTGAGGGTATACCCACGATTATGTGTGGGAGCCTCTCAAGTTGATTTCAGACTTGTTATCCTACCCATACGTTCGGATTGGACTGTCGAGTGTACCCACCCAGGGGATGACTATGATTTGGTGTCCTTAGTTGTCATAATCCTTAAGTACTTACACAAGGTGACGGTGTAGGGAAGTCTCACTGTACCTAGAACACACATTGGTCAAACTCACTCGGGCTCCTTGGAGGGTAAATCCACAATTACTGTGTGGAAGCTTGCACCTAGGTGAAATTCCATTAAGAAGGTCGCCATTGTAGTTGTTCCACCAAATCCTAGCCCCTTCTTGACTTGGTCACACGACATTGGATTTCATCACCAACTAGTACGATCATCGAGAGAAGTTTTGTTTGTTTGGTTTTGATTCCTATATTTTATTAGCGTATGATGTTTCTTTTGTTAGTTGGCCCTAGATTTTCAGTGTGTACCGTTATTCTCCAAAATCGAGCATGTAGATGATAAAGGTCTTCATCAATCGTGTAGGATGCAAGGGCTACCTATGGAATTCTACCAACCCTTACCTCATAACCCTCTAGAAGACAACTACCGTGGAGAGGTAGAAAATCAATATGACACTAGGAGTGTTGTTTCTCCTCCATTAGACAATTTAGAAGGCGCTTTCGTTACGATTGAGAATCCCACTTGTTGCACTACATCTGTGTCAGAAACCCCTATTGAACCACTTTTTCTTCGTTTAGACTCCCTTGGGAACGTCATAGACGAAGAGGTCCCACAGTTACCTGCGAGAACTTTTACCGGAGCATATATGGGATCTACAGAACCAAAATTTGGTGATGAGTATAGGACTCTTGTTTGTCCTACCACTATAGTGGATAGAAATCCCACACCTGCTCGTTCTGTATGGAGGAATTCATCAGGGAACGATCTCTATGACCATTTTGAATCCTTTAGACAACCCTTTAATCCTCATGACCCTTCTGTAGAAACCAGGCCATCTGGTCAAACTATGAATCGCCCCATCGATCAGGTCATTAACTCTACTATTACATCAGCACAAGTCCATCCTAATGTTGGACTCATCACCTCTACTCATTCCCAAGGCACTTCAATCCCTACCCCCACTTTTACAAACTTTCACTCTATAGCCCCACATGTTTCGCACGATCCTGCTAGGACATCTTTGCACCAGAGAATGCAAACCCTTTCCATCCAAATAAAAACGACTGGAAGGAAACTACCATTTAGTGAACCTATCCCTCCTGGAAGACCACCATCCTATGGCAAGCCTACCCCTCTTGGGGGACAACCCCCTTTTTATGTTCCTCCAAGAGGGAAAACTCCCTTTTCCAGTCATACCCTGGTCATTAATCCACCGCTGGCAAGGGGGAACCCTTTGTTTGCTGGAAACCCTTCACAATCTTTGGGAGTATCTTCCAGAGGCACATTTACCCAACCCCATGTTGGGGGGAACTCATATCATAACCCACAAGGAGGAGTATCAAATCTTGTTCCTTCCAAACCATCTTATGGACAACCTTATCTGGGCGTCCCAAGCACCACCTGGAGTCCTCAAGGACAACAACCTTATCCTTCCCAAGGGACTAATGTTTATCCTCCCCCTAATATGTATCCACCTCCAAGATCTACTTCTTACCCTCCTCAAGGAAAACATGTTTATCCTCCTTATGGGAAAGAAAAACACCTGGCTCATAATGCTTAGAACCCACCAGGTTATGCAAATGTTTCTCAGCCATCATCGAATCCTACTTATCCTAGTCAGAAAAAAATGTATGTAAGAGGACCTACTAGTTACAATTATCCACCTAACCTAGTTTATGGTCCTACTGGTGTTCCTATGCCACACCAGTGCCATCCGTAAATTAACCGACAGCTACCTTTCCTTGCGACTCTGGATCTCCCAAACTTGTCTTGGTTAATCAATGATCCTATTTTTCATTCATTGGTCTGGCCAGTTATTCCAGCTAAACTTCCTTATGATATTCCAAAATTTGACGGAAAATATGAAGAAGATCCAAATAACCATGTGATGACTTTCCATTTGTGGTGTTCAACAAACTCTCTGATGTATGATTCTATACATTTGCGTCTTTTCCAGCGAACACTTACAATCTCAGCAACAAAGTGGTATATTGAACTACCACGTGCCTCTTTTCATGATTTCAACTCCCTTCCCATGTATTTCCTCATGCACTTTCAACTACCTATTCGCTACGAGACGGGTACTGAACTCTTGACCTCCCTTCGTCAAACTGACTCTGTGCATATCTTTGACCATATTCATGAGTGGAGACAATGATGAAGGATGATCAAAGTAATCATTCTTGACATATTATTGGCGGAGTGGTTTAATAAATCACTTTTACCCCCAATCGCTCATGATGTCGCTATGGGTGGCATAGTCACCGATGAAGAAACCATTTCTCAGGATCAGTACTTAGATTTGGTTTATTCACAATCTGGTACTTTGTATGAGTTGCTTCTGAGTGTTGTTCGAGCTAATACTGATCCATCTAAGCCATCATCCTCATCTCATGTGGATGGTGTTATCGGTTCCGTCAAAACTCAATCTACTTCCCAGTAGACCACACTCTCCTCTACCTCCCCCCAAACTCAGATCTCTGACGTGAATGAAATTCAATCTTCCCCTTCACAACAATCCATAGGTAAGAAGAAGACAAAAAATAAATAAATAAATACCAATAAAAATGAACAACCAAAAAATCAAGCTCAAACGCTTGCTACCAAAAATCAATCACAACGGAAACTGAAATTCCTGTGTATCATTTGTGGTGATGATCACTACACTCGATACTTTCCACATCGCAATGAAGTGGCCAAAATTTCCAGGGAGATTCACAACCCACTGTGCTTACTCAACCTTTTCCATAGCAGCAATCCATGGTTGCTCAAACCCCCTCTCCTGGGGGAAGTTCTAGCCATCCTCATGATGAGGCCTCGACAAGTGCACATATTTATATGTTTAATGGGATTAATTTGACCACTCGCTCTAAGACGTACGACACACCAGTTAAACCTAACAAAGGAAAAGTCACTAATAGTACCGATACTTTACCGGATCCATCACCGTCCTCTGTTAGTCCTCCATTTCTTAATCCTTCGTCTAGACCACTTCATATTGAGAAACCTACATTCGACTCTATCTTACGCCCTCCTAAGAGCACTATCTGTAAATCTACCTTTAATCCTAGTTCACGTGCCACCTAGAACTACAACATTATTGATGATTTGGCTCAAGCACCGTGTGTTATGTCTGCATTATAAGTTCTACAGCATTGCCCCAGTCAATGTAGAACGCTCTTGGCCGCTATTGGAACTGTTGATCCTGATTCGTCCAATAATATCATGTTTAACCTGAATGATTATACATCTTGACTCTCCCACCAACTCGCTTTCCAAATTGATGTTGTTGTTCACAATCAACAAATTCACTGAACCATCTTATATGAGGGAGCCTCTACTTATGTCATGTCTTTAGAATGGTGGAAAAGTTAAAAATCACCCGCACCTAACAAATCCCCAATGATGTTACGTGCATTTGATGGGCAAGGTTTTCATCCCCATGGGATTTTATTGTCCCTGGCCATCCAATTGGGTGGCAAAACTATCACTATTGATGTCGATGTTGTCGATGCTCCCCTTGATTACAACTTATTACTTGGAAGAAGTTGGTTTCATGCTATGACTGTCGTTTCCTCATCAGTCTCTCGATGTGTACAATTTCCTCATTAGGGAAAAATTGTCACTGTTGATCAGTTAGATTTCTGCACAACCGATGCTCGTGCTCCCGCTACCAACAATATTCTTTTCATGGGAGACCACAAGATCATGTATGAAAGCACTGGTGTTGTCTTACTAAAATATTCTAGCCTTATGGGTACCTTCCCTACACCACTTCCACCGACTACACATCATATTTCCACCGTCGATATGATTTCAACCATGGCTTATCAATCTTTGGAATCATCTGACCCTTGGATTGTACCTAGTTCATTGGAATTCGATGCACTAGGTGACAGCGTGCCACTTAGTCCAGCCAAAACATCATACGTTGTTGTCCAATCCACTTTTCCCTTTTCGGAAGACCAACTTCTATTGGCACCTGACAGTTACTCGATGTCATCACGGTTAAGTTCCTTGTCGTCTGCGATCGAATACATTTCCCCAATTTTTCCCTCCAATGAATCTATTATAGAAATGTTAAGCATTGACGAGCTACCTCGGGATGATAACCATCATCGATCCTCTTTTCTTCCCCCTCATGAAGAAATTCGGGAATATATACACTCTATCTTCCCTCCTAATGTTGGTTTCCTGTCATCTCCCATGACTTCAACTTCCGATGATTTAGATCCGCTAGTTCACATGGTGATCTCTTTAGTAGGGCTATTGGAGCATGATATCCTTACCCCTGACGAGACTCTCGACATGTGTTCCTTCCAGAGTGATTATATTCCATCCAGTGAAGATCTCTTGGAATCCATGATCGAGTTTTTTCCCTTGATACAGTGTCCTTCTAGAGCGTTATTCTCTTGGAATTCATGATCAAGGAGAGTCCACGAGCACAGTTTCTCTTCTTTGTAGCAAGTTCATTAAAAAATGAAACAGAGGTCACAAGCATAGTTTCTATTCTCTATAGCAAGCTCGTTAAAAAATGAAACAGAAGCTTTGATCATAGTTTTCCTCTCTGTAGCAAGCTTGTTAAAAAATGAAACAGAAATCTGGGGATTGAACCCGGAGCCCTGAGCATAGTTATTTTCCTATGTCAAGATCATTAAAAAATGAAACAGTCACCTCTCTTGAACCTTCTTTTCATCCACTCTTATCCTTTTTCTCCATCTATTCAAGAAATTGGTGACAACCACAAAGTCAGTGAATGAATTGAAGCTTGGAGGGCATGTCTCCAGCCTTTGATGATCATTCTGGAGTTATGCCACTAGATTTCAAGCTAGGGTCATACTGAGCTTAGCATTTGTTCTTTCTTGTGCTCATAAATACATGAGAATGCATTCAGGTAAACTTTTATCTCTTTTTCAGACTCGCATGGATATGAGAAAAAGGAACCCCTTGGAGTCGCCTTTAAGCTCTTTTTAGACTCTCTAAACATGAAAAGATTGTCGAATGATCTTGCTTCCTTTCCCACTCATTAAAAGGTTTGAAAGGGCATCTTTTGAGTGATAATTTATCTCTTTAGAGTGATGATTTATCTCTTTCTCGGCCTCGCGAGAATAACATTATGAAAAAGGACAACATTTGAGTCGTATTTACGTTTTTTCCAGACTCTCTAAATATGAAAAACCACCGAGTTTACCTTCCCTGGACTCGTTAAACAATCATACATTGAAGGGCTCATATGATACTAAACCCTTACTTCTTCCAGTTCACTAAAAAAAGGAAGAGGGACTTACCAAAGGTGAGTCATATCGAGCATGTGTTACCCTCCTCGAGCTTGTTAAATTAAAAATAGGTACTCGTCTATCTGGGTGGGGGAAAAATTGAAAGAAGCAAACCAAGTAGTTTTTTTAGAACACTACCAGTAACTCTTACGGTCACCCTTGAACTTGACACTTTGTCTTTGCACGCATCTTAATCCACTGAACCTCTGCACTGAGCCAATCCTATGAGTTTTTGTTACTCCTTTGGATCACCCGACGAAAGTCACCGTATCCACTACATTATCAAGTTTTGGTCCATGTCATGTTTTTGTTGTTGTGCCTCAGTGTTCAAGGGAAGTATCTGCCTCGAGAGTCATCCATCACAAATATATTGTTTCAATACCTGTGTCAGTCCATGTTCATTTGATCTACCAATTACATCTCTGTGTCAGTTTCATGTCATTGATGGGGGATACATCAAGGCCCTCCCTCGACGAGTATGTTCCTGTCGACTTCAACACATTATCCAGGAACTAGACTTAGAAACCAGTTAGTACCTTGGGACTTGAATGCCTCGATGGTAGGCCTCCTCACGTCCGACAATGGGTTTAAATCATTGACCTCTGATCAGATTATTCCACAGATTTTTGACTTCAGCTCATCCATTCACATTCGTCGAAATGTACTACAGTACCTTGGGAATCATTGACATCAATGGTGATCTCCCTCGCACTTGTTAACAGTTTACCTCATTGACTGGTAATCAAGTGGTTTCTACCATGTTCAACATCAGACCATCTATTCACATGGTTATATTCATACTACATCGGGATAGGTAAGAAGACCATGGGTTGATTTTTCACTTTTATGTATACCTTGCCCAGGTTGTGAAGGAAATCTTTTAAACTATGACACACATACTGTTACATAGATCCGCTTTGTATTGGACGTGGCTATGTCTTGTCGTCTCATAGATCCACTGTGTATTCTTCATGGCTATGATCAGTTCAGGTCATAGGAGTATAGATCCACATTGTATCTTCAGTGGATATACCATTTTGTCAATATAATTATGGATTTGCAGTGTATTTTATAGCGGCCATACCTAAAAAGTATTTATCACTCAAGCATAGGTATGTCTGCCTTGGGTTTTGAAACATGTCATAATATTTGTTTGATGGTTGTGTGAATCTTTTTTTGGTTTCTCTGCATCCATACCCACGCTCAAAAAAGTCTACAAAGTACTTCAGTCATCATCGTCTTCTAACTTCATACTTTGGGGGGCAATCTGTTACACATCAAAATTACTCACTTCAATAGTGTTGCAAGTGTCGTCATTACAAGTGTTGAAAGTGTCGCATCTTGTCTGCAAGTGTCGCATCTTGACCAAAAGTGTCGCAAGTGTCACAAACATCATGCTACCATCTTGCCTATGTCGTGCCTCTAACGACATCACAAGGACACTTAAGACACCTCAAAGACTAGTTTTGAAGAATAAATATCAGTTGACAGGGAGTACAAGCCTTTTGCCACTGAAAGAACCACTCAAAAATGGATTTTGGAGAGGAGCGCTCCCCTACCCACTGTCAGGGAGTGCTAGCACTCCCTGAGCCTCTTTGGGGGAGTGTTTGATTTCTCTGTGCTCCCTTTTGGGGGAACGCTACCCTTTTTTGGGCAAAATTTGGTTTGTTGGTGGAAATCAAGGGATAATCCCCTCAATATCTGAAGGTAGTTGGGTTCGAATCTTGTGTCAAGGCATGATCTTAGGGAATATCCTCAACTAAAGGAGAGGAATCCTCAACTTATCCCAAATATCTCTCAATTGGTTGGGCCTCTCCATGGTTATATAAGGAGGCCTTCGCATGGTGAAGGGTACAATAGAGACTAGAGATTGATACCAAACTTATGATCCTATAAGTGGTATGAACAGAAGATATTGGAGATGTGACACTTATGATCTCATAAGTGAGATGCCATCAAAGCAATCAGTGTAGATTACTTAAGCAAAGGGGTTGGACAAGGAGAACTGGAAGAATCTGTTGCACCTTCATCAAAGGATTGTAAGTACTTTTACTTGTTCTCATTAATAATCAATGCTTGGCCTGTTTCTTTCAAACTTATGTTTGTTCCACATGATTTTGTCTTCAGTATATAGATCTATATTTGAGCTAATCTCAGTAGAGTAGGAAGTCCATTGTATCTTTGTTTGCTCTACAGGACCTATCATGTAGCTCAAGATCGAAGTTCAACTTGGACTTTGCAAAGACACATGTCGTTAATAAGGTACATATCTTTCTTCTTCTCCTTCATATGTTAGCTTGATTAGAACTAAAAGGATGTTAGTGTCCATGTTAAGAAATTTTTTGTCTTGGCATTAAGAGTCTAGAGACCAAGAGGGAATCCACTTGTCTGCAGGAGGATTCACCTGTAACACACCTACTTAACTAGATGAGCTAATTACTAGGAAAGAATGGAAAGGGATAAAATATTACAATCTTGTAATTTATGGAAAATTATAGCCTACTACCTAAATTTGATCTCAAGTTGCATATATTACAAAAATTGTGGTTTTAGCAGACTTATGTGGGTTTATGTATGGGTAGTCATGCATATCGCACAACTTGTGTAGCCGCAAAGTGTTTGATCTATATTTTTTTCAAAACGAAATGAAAGCAGAGATATTACAATGAAATAATCATAAAAAATTCCAGAAACAAAGAGATACAACAATACATGATTTCTATTAATGAAATAAATGTATAGAGACTGTAAAAATATAGTGCAAGACTCGCTAGAATGGTGGCAACTTTATCTTTGAGAAGAAATGTGAAGGCTACACTCATTCCCAAGAAGATGATTAAAATGAGGCTTTGAAGGCCTTTTTATGATAAATATGAATGACAAAAACCTAGACATCCAAAAACATAACCCTAAGAGATGAAGTGCCAAAAGTCATGCAGGCCCCGTTGGGGTAAGTTAGTACATTAACTTCCTAGGGTCATAAATATTTCATATGATCTCTGTTTTAGGTGTGTGATAGCCCGCTGGAAAGGTATTTTTGAGAACTACGCATTATGTCGTCAAACTAGAACTCTGTTTATAGTTTGACTGTGGCAAGCCAAGAAAACATAGTTTAGAGCCCCAAAATGCCCTTGGAAGTACATAAAGATGTACTGACATGAAAACTCCCAAAATAAGCCATTTGGAATAGGTGGGTGGCCACCAATATCCACCTGTATGTTGTGTAGGGCTTCAGGAAAGCCCCGTAATTGCAGAACCCACAATTATAAAAAAATTTACCCATTACAAAGAAACATGCTTAACTGAAAATTGTCATGATGAGCCAGTTGGAATTTGGAATAGATAGGTGGCCACCAATATCCACCTGGACCAATCCTCCCCCCTTATGAATCAATAGTCTCCATTGCATTGAGTTCCCGGGGAAGAGGGGAAATCATTTTCTGAATCTGAATGTTGGTGAGTTGCATGCCTTGTTGGAGAAGTTGTGTTTCTTGGTTTGTGGAAGGTTTTCATGAACCTATTGTTGGTGGGGTTGAATCTATTCCACCAGCCTGTTGTCTCTAGGCTTGAAGGGGCATTGTGTAGGAACCATTGTAGGTGAATAAAAAATATATGCTTTCTCTTCTGCAATCTTCTTCTATTGGATAGAAGGTGTTGAGGCCATAGTGGTTATAGTGGCCTTTTGTGCATCCTTTGAACAGAATATGAAGAGGATGAATTTTTCAGTATGAGAGATTACCTTGTGGCACTATTTTGGTGGAATAGTAGTTGGAATTACCTCTGTTATCTTGTCAATCTGACCCCCCAGAGTAATAATGACACTACAAGGTCGAGACTCATAAACAGCATGATGTTTCCACATATATGGTTGGCCCAAAACAACATCACAGACATCAAAAGGGGAAACATCACACACTACCTCATCCTTCAAGGGTTGGATGCAATAGGATAGGTGACACTATTGGCTGACACAGAGATCTCATCCCTGATGAAGCCACCCCATGTTGTATAGATATGGGTGTGGTGTTCTCAACAACCCCAACTATTTGATGACCTCATATGAGATGAGGTTCTTCTGGCTGTCATTATCAACAATGAAATGCAACAGGGTCCTCTTTACCCACATATGTGAATGGAAGAGGTGCTCCCCCTCTTCAGGATCTACCGGTTCTTCTAGTTGAATTGTTGCAGTAGTGACAATATCCATGGGGTATGCATCGATCATATGTCTATTTTCAATATTTTATGGATCAGATTCTGAATCAGGGTTTGTCTCCTTGTATTTGACCTCAACCACCAATGATTGTTTCAAGTGAAATTCATCGATGTTGTGCCAGGGGATTTTGTGGAATTTGCACCACTTCCCAGTGGAATTATTCATATTTCCCTTACCCTTATTTTCCTATGTCTTGGACCGGTTGTCTGGAGGACGTTGGTTAGGGCCATCTTTGCCATGCTTTGGTTGTTGCGGATTTGTAGACCCGAACTCCCATTTTTTCTGGTGCCTAAATTTCTGCTCGATTTTGACAACATATCGATATGCAACTCCCAATGATGAGATGTTTAGGAAATTCATTTCAGTTTGGATGTACTTATGCAGAGCCCCACGATATTTCATAACTAGATGTCACTCGGAGTCTTTCATACCCAGCTTGGTGCATAAGGTATGGAAAGTATTTGTGAACTTCAGCATTGTTTGGATCTTCTCTTGCCACGGTGTGGTCCATCTCATGTACTGGTATTCATAGTTATCAACAAGGTAGTATTGTTCCTTGACTGCATCCATAAAAAAATTCCAAGTGGGCCTAGCCCCATATATTCTAGATTTCTTTATGGAACTATGCTCCTAGTAAGTTTCCCACCAATGTTTGACATGGGGGAGAGCCTAGAGGAGTGTGAAGGTGATATTTTCCCTGTCGAAAAAATTATGAACAGAGAAATAACCTTCTAGCATATTCAACCATTTTTCTAAGGCATATACATCTATATTACCTTCAAATACTGGAATATCAAAATGAACTTGTACCTTGAAGGGAGTGGTTCCTCCAAAGTGGTCTCTTGATGAAGATGCTCCTGTTGCTATCGATAGACATCGAAGTATGTGAGAAACATTCTCCATCATTTCGTCCCTCTGTCGCATGAGATATTGCTTGAGCAACAGGTTAATAGAATCTTTTGCTCCGCCATTTTTCTTGTTTTCCACCATAGAGGGTTTCTTAGGCATGCGAGAGCGATTTTCCTCAAGAGAGACAAGATTGAGAACCAACTTGGTATACTTGGACCGCGTCGGGGACATGCACTAAAAAATGATCGAGATAAGCATGCTCTAATACCACTGATCCAGATTATTTTCAAAACAAAATGAAAGCAAAGACATTACAATGAAATACTCATAAAAATTGCCAGAAACAAAGAGATACAACAATACATGATTTCTATTAATGAAAGAAATGTATAGAGACTGTAAAAATACAGAGTGCAAGACTCGCTAGAATGGTGGTAGCTTTATCTCTAAAATGAGATGTGATGGATACACTCATTCGCAAGAAGATTATTATAGTGAGGCTTTGAAGGCCTTTTTATGATAAATATGAATGCCAAAACCCTAGACATCCAAAAACCTAATCCTAGGATATGAAGCGCCAAAAGTCATGTGGGCCTCATTGGGGTAAGTTAGTACATTAACTTCCGGGGGTTGTAACTTTTGTATACGATATCCGTTTTAGGCACGTTATAGCCCGTTGGAAATTTATTTTCAATAACTACACATTATGTTGTCAAATTGTGACTTTGTCTATAACTTGATTGTGGCAAGCCAAGAAAACACTATTTAGAGCCCCAAAATGGCCTTGGAAGTACAGAAAGATGTATTGACATGAAAACATCCAAAATAATCCAGTTGTAACAAGTGAGAGACCACCAATATCCACATGGATGTTGTGTAGGGCTTCAGGACAGCCACGTAAGTGTAGAAACAACAATTACAAAGAAATGTCCCCATTACAGAGAAATATGTTGAATTGGAAACTATCAAGATGACCCAGTTGGAATTTGGATAAGGTGGGTGACCACCAATATCCACCTGGATCAGTGTTTTTATCCATGAGACTTGTGTGATTCTTGATGAATCAATCACGCAATTAGCAATTCCAAGTAAAATGAAATTCCACAAGAAAAAATCATTGAGAATAATTTTCTAAGGTTA
>JASDQU010682210.1:12243-22544 GCA_032191745.1 Picea mariana | reverse complement strand
TGATATAACACTTGCATTATATGGTTAAAAAGGATTAGATTTCTCTATTATTGATTCACCCCCCCTCTCAGTAATCCAACAATTGAAATCAGAGCGAGGTTCCTTCATAAATCAGTTTAACCATTGAAAGGTAGATCATGGAGAGAAACAACATGTATAAAAATGGAATACCACAATTTGATGGACAAAAGTATGCATTTTGGAGCAGAAGGATGAAAACATATATATAGGCACATGGATTTGAAATTTGACAATCAGTTGTACATGGATACAAAGAATCAACAATTCCACCGATGAATGAAAGAGCAATAAAACTCGGGAAAAATAATTCCAAAGCCACAAATTCACTTTTGAATGGTCTTTGTGAATCAGTATACAAAAAATTTATACATTGTAAATCTGCTAGAGATATTTGGGACAAACTTCAAAATATTTATGAAGGAGATTCAAAAGTCAAAGAAACAAAACTTCAAACTTACATAGGTCAGTTCGAACAACTAAAGATGAAGGAAGATGAGAATATTGCAGCCTACTTCTTACGAGTCGATGAAACAATAAATGCAATCATAGGATTGGGAGAAGAACTTAAAGAATCTGTAATTGTTCAAAAGGTACTAAGATCTCTTCCTATGATATTTGATCCTAAGATATCAACACTAGAAGAAAGAGCAGATCTAGACTCAATAAGCATAAACGAACTACATGGAATATTCACAGCATATGAAATGAGAACTAAATAGGAAAATCTAGATATAAAAGAAGCATCTTTTGAAGCATCCAAAAGGTCAAAGAAAAAGGGAAATAAAAAAGAAAAAGAACATAGCAACAATAGTGACATCTCAGAAGATGATGAAGAAATGGCCAACTTTGTCAGAAGATTGAACAAGGGAACCAACAACAGATATAAAGGTAAGTTTCCATTGATTTGTTTTAATTGTGATGGTATTGGTCATTTTGCTAAAAAATGTCCTCATAAGAAAAACAAGAGGAATGATGAATATTACTCAAATAGAAAACAAACATATAAAATCAAAATAACCACAAAGAAAGATTTCAAGAAAATCTTATGAACCAAAGAAGACATCTTTTCATCAGATGAAGATGAAGTCGGTGACAGTGACACAAAAAGATTTCTATTCATGGTAGTAGAAGACTTTGATAAATAAGGCACCGAAGAAGAATATGAAGAGGCATAAGTTGACTATTGAGAAGAATTGTTGTGTGTCATAGAAGTTATAAGAAGAGAAAAGAAAAAAAACAACAAGCTACAAGCAGAACTAGACAAGAAAGAAGACACTCAAGAACTAGAACAAATGATCACAAATTTGAAGGTTCAAATAGAAGAGGATAAAAGAATTGAAGAAGCACTAAAAGAACATCTATAAGAAAGAGTCAGGATCATTGGAAATTTGGAAGCAGAGATTGTCACATTAAGAAAGGATCTTCAAACAAAAAATATGCAGAACAACTCAAAAGTTTTGGATGACATTATCAGCAGTCAAAATCCTCATCATGACAAGTCCATAATTGGATACAATCAGACAGAAAACAGATCAATATCCAAAACAAAAGAGCAAGAAACATATCCAAAAATCTATGCAAAAACAATCAAAGGGGATAGGAAGACCTACAAGGAAGATTACAGGGACACTCCTCCACCGAGAAGATTCAGATTTCAGAATCAATGACCAATAGAAAAAGATAGGCATCAGGAAGAAGAAGGATTCATAAGAGTAACTCTTTTCAAAAGATATTCAACTCCCAGGTATCAAACTATATTTTTTGATTTATGTTATGCATGCAATAATTTTGGACATAAAGTTTTAAATTGTAGAGCTAACAGCAGGAACATAAACAACTTTGAAAGTTGTACACAAAAGGGTTATCCAAGAAGGCCTAGTGAAACACAGAGAAGAAGTTACAACGGGTTTTAATCATTGAGCACTAAAGTGGAATGTTATAAGTGTAAAAACATTGGACACTTTGTCAAATATTGAAGAGTGACAGTCCCTCCTAGAGAACCATAACAGATCAACAACAGTCACAGATAGGAACCTCAGAAGAGAACATGGATAAGAAAGTTGAATCAATATAGCAATGAAGAATGCACACTCGCTCTACAAGATAAGCAGAAGAAATGTGGTTGGTATGTTGATAGTGGTTGTTCAAAACACATGACAGGTGATAAAGACAGGTTTCTTACATTAAGAAAGGAAAGAGATGAATCAGTCTCCTTTGGAAATGATGATTCAGTTAAAATCATTGGCAAAGGCACAGTCAGAATTGGAAACAAGAATACCAAGGCAGAAAATGTTCCACTAGTAGAATATATGAAACATAATCTTCTAAGTGTAAGTAAAATGTGTTACCAAGGTCATAAAATTACTTTTGATTCAAAGAAGTGCGAGATAAGAAAAGAAGTTTCAGGAAAATTGATTGCAACAGCTACAAGAACTTCAAGAAACATATATGTACTAGGTGAAATTGGAAATGAAAAGTGTTGTCTAGGAAAGGAAGATGAAGGTTGGCTATGGCACGGAAGAATGGGTCACATACACTTTGACAACCTTGTCAAAGTTAGCAGAAAGGAAGTCATTAGAGAAATGTCCCAGATCACGAAACCAACCAACACTTTATGCAAGCATTGTCAACAAGGAAAGAAAACAAAGACCATGTTCAAATCAAAGGAATAGTCAACGACAAGACCACTGGAAATTATGCATATTGATCTAGTTGGACCAACTACAACAAAGGGTTTAAAAGGTGAGAAATAATTTATGTTATTAGCTGATGATTATACAAGAATGACTGCAGTTTTCTTTCTTAGAAATAAGTCAGAAGCTTTTGAAAACTTCAAGGTCTACAAGGAAATAGTTGAAAATGAAATGGATTCAAAAATCAAATGTTTGAGATCTGATAATGGAGAAGAGTTCACTTCAAAGGAATTTATGGACTACTGCAACATACATGGAATGAAAAGGCAATTCTTCGTTGCTAGAATACCTCAACATAATGGAGTTGTTGAAAGAAAGAATAGGACAGTATAGGAAATGGCTCGAACAATGCTAATGGATTCCAAATTAAATGATATTTTTTGGACACATGCAGTGCATACAAAATTTCACATTCAGAACAGAGTAATGCTCAAAAAAAACACTGAAAAAACTCCCTACGAGCTATGGGAAGGAAGACCAGCAAATGTGAAGCACTTCAGAGTATTTGGAAGCAAATGCTACATCAAAAGAAAAGATGGTAGAATGGGAAAGTTTGAATCTCATGTGGACAAAGGAGTACCTGTTGGTTACTCAAGTACAAGAAAAGAATACAAGTGTTACAATCTGATGTTGAAAAAATTTGTGTAAAGCATCAATGTAACAATTGATTAAACAGGTGGACAAGAATTACAGGAAGAAAAAAATGAATCAATGGAACATCTTTATGAAGAAGAATCAGAAGATGAAGAAGAAGTAGAAGGGGAAAATGAAGAGGATCAAACATAAGTAGAAGAGCAAGTTCAGCAAGTTCCTCAAAAGACACCTAGCAAACGAGTAAAGAAGAATCATCCTTCAGATCATATTATCATAAACAAAGATGCAGGAGTTGAGACTAGAAGAAGAATCCGTTCACCTGAACAAATGCACCTAGCACTCTCATATATGATTGAACCAAACAATTTTGAATAGGCCAGCAAGGATGAATTATGGAATAAGGCCATGAATGAAGAATTGGATCAAATAGAGAAGAATGACACTCAGAAATTGGTTCCAAGACCAAAGAATAAGAATGTGATTGGCACAAAGTGGGTATTCAGAAATAAATTGAATGAAGATGGACAGGTTACAAGGAACAAAGCCATATGGGTATGTAAAGGATACACACAGGTTGAAGGAATCGACTTTGAAGAGATATTTTCCCAAGTTTCCATAATGGAAGCAATCTGATTGCTTTTAGCTTGTGCATGCTCCAAGAATATTAAAATGTATCAGATGGACATGAAATCATCTTTTCTGAATGGGTAACTTGAAGAAGAAGTCTACATAGAACAACCAGAATTATTTTTGTTGTCAGAGAATGCAGATTATGTGTGAAAATTGAAGAAGGCCTTGTATGGTCTAAAACAATCTCCTAGAGCATGGTACTCTAGACTGGATAAATATGTACAGTGGGAAGGGTTCAGAAAAGGAAGTGTAGACAACAACCTCTACATCAAGGTAGCTCAATATATTATTTTATTAATTAAAGTTTATGTTGATGATATTATTTTTGGAAGTACCGATGATAGGTTAAGCCAGAAAATTGAAAAGGATATGCATAATGAATTTGAAATGTCATTGCTTGGATAACTATCCTTCTTTCCACTAGTAGAATATATGAAACATAATCTTCTAAGTGTAAGTAAAATGTGTTACCAAGGTCATAAAATTACTTTTGATTCAAAGAAGTGTGAGATAAGAAAAGAAGGTTCAGGAAAATTGATTGCAACAGCTACAAGAACCTCAAGCAACATATATGTACTAGGTAAAATTGGAAATGAAAAGTGTTGTCTAGGAAAGGAAGATGAAGGTTGGCTATGGCACAGAAGAATGGGTCACATACACTTTGACAACATTTTCAAAGTCAGCAGAAAGGAAGTCATTAGAGAAATGCCCTAGATCACGAAACCAACCAACACTTTATGCAAGCATTGTCAACAAGGAAAGAAAACAAAGACCATGTTCAAATCAAAGGAATAGTCAACAAAAAGACCACTAGAAATTATGCATATTGATCTAGTTGGACCAACTACAATAAAGGATTTAAAAGGTGAGAAATAATTTATGTTATTAGCTGATGATTATACAAGAATGACTGCAGTTTGCTTTCTTAGAAATAAGTCAGAAGCTTTTGAAAATTTCAAGGTCTACAAGGAAATAGTTGAAAATGAAATGGATTCAAAAATCAAATGTTTGAGATCTGATAATGGAGAAGAGTTCACTTCAAAGGAATTTATGGACTACTGCAACAGACATGGAATAAAAAGGCAATTCTTCGTTGCTAGAACACCCCAACAGAATGGAGTTGTTGAAAGAAAGAATAGGACAGTATAGGAAATGGCTCGAACAATGCTAATGGATTCCAAATTAACAGATATTTTTTGGACACATGCAGTGCATACAAAATTTCACATTCAGAACAGATTAATGCTCAGAAACAACACTGGAAAAACTCCCTACCAGCTATGGGTAGGAAGACCAGCAAATGTGAAGCACTTCAGAGTATTTGGAATCAAATGCTACATCAAAAGAGAAGATGGTAGAATGGGAAAGTTTGACTCTCATGTGGACAAAGGAGTACTTGTTGGTTACTCAAGTACAAGAAAAGAATACAAGTGTTACAATCTAAAGTTGAAAAAATTTGTGTAAAGCATCATTGTAACAATTGATTAAACAGGTGGACAAGAATTACAGGAAGAAGAAAATGAATCAATGGAACATCTTTACGAAGAAGAATCAGAAGATGAAGAAGAAGTAGAAGGGGAAAATGAAGAGGATTAGACAGAAGTAGAAGAACAAGTTCAGCAAGTTCCTCAAAATACACCTAGCAAACGAGTAAAGAAGAATCATCCTTCAGATCATATTATCATAAACAAAGATGCAGGAGTTGAGACTAGAAGAAGAATCCGTTCACCAGAACAAATGCACCTAGCACTCTCATCTATGATTGAACCAAACAATTTTGAATAGGCCAGCAAGGATGAATTATGGAATAAGGCCATGAATGAAGAATTGGATCAAATAGAGAAGAATGACACTCAGAAATTGGTTCCAAGACCAAAGAATAAGAATGTGATTGGCACAAAGTGGGTATTCATAAATAAATTGAATGAAGATGGACAGGTTACAAGGAACAAAGCCATATAGGTATGTAAAGGATATGCACAAGTTGAAGGAATTGACTTTGAAGAGACATTTTCCCTAGTTTCCATAATGGAAGCAATCTGATTGCTTTTAGCTTGTGCATGCTCCAAGAATATTAAAATGTATCAGATGGACATGAAATCATCTTTTCTGAATGGGGAACTTGAAGAAGAAGTCTACATAGAACAACTAGAAGGATTTATGTTGTCAGAGAATGCAGATTATGTGTGAAAATTGAAGAAGGCCTTGCATGGTCTAAAACAATCTCCTAGAGCATGGTACTCTAGACTGGATAAATATGTACAGTGGGAAGGGTTCAGAAAAGGAAGTGTAGACAACAACCTCTACGTCAAGGTAACTCAAGATATTATTTTATTAATTACAGTTTATGTTGATGATATTATTTTTGGAAGTACCGATGACAGGTTAAGCCAAAAATTTGAAAAGGATATTCATAATGAATTTGAAATGTCATTACTTGGATAACTATCCTTCTTTCTGGGTCTTCAGATACGTCAAAGAAATGAAGGAATTTTTATTTCTCAAACTAAGTATATCAGAGAAATGCTAAAGAGGTTCGGAATGGAAAATTGCAAACTAGTTATCACTCCTATGCAAACCAGTTGCAAGTTGAGAAAATATGATGACTAAAAGTATACATACCATAGGCAATACAGTTCCATCATTGGTAGCTTACTATATGTGACAACATCCAGACCAGATGTAATATAGGCAGTTGGACAGGTGGAACGATTTCAAGCAACACCAAAGGAATCACATGTATTAGTAGTGAAAATGATTTCTAGATATCTCAAAGGGACAAAAGAGTTTGCATTATGGTATCCAAAAGGAAAGGATCTATCACTTATTACCTACATATATGTAGATTGGGCAGGTTGCATTGATGACCGACGAAGCACCAGTGGAACAATGTTCTACTTGGGTGAGTGTTTAGTATCATGGCTAAGAAAGAAACAATCATCAGTATCCTTATCTACATCTGAAGCAGAGTATATTGCAGCAACAACATGTTGTACATAGGTTCTATGGATGAAACAAACTCTGATATATATACAGTTTGAGTATGATGATCCCATTCCAATCTATTGTGATAATACAAGCGCCATCAGTACCTCAAAGAACCTGGTGATGCACTCCAAGATGAAGAAAATTCAATCAAGTATCACTTTCTTTGGGAATAGGTTGCAGAGAAGAACATCAGAGTTGAGTATGTGGGCACAAAATAACAAGTGGAAGACATCTTTATAAAACTGCTTCCACGGGAAGTCTTTGAGTATCTTCACTAGACACTCAGATTAATTTCTACTCTAAAATGAATGTTTTTGAATGCTTATCTTATATGTCTTAGATTTACACGAGGAAGCACCATAGAGAGAACAATTCAGGTTGGAAGATCAATTTCAGGAAGAGTTCAGTCAGGGGGAGTATCCCCAAGGACATTTTAGTTACAGGGAGAAGCCCTAGATGGAAAGATACCTTTGCCATTTGTTAGCGTCGGAAGTCACTCCTGGATTGCGGCAGGAGCAGAGCCCAATGCCCATCAGTTTATGTCATGAATAATTTAATGGGGTGATTGGATGGATAGAGGCCCAAGAAGATATCACTCTAACTCAGAAAACTAGGCCTGGTATGTAACAACATAAGAGGTCTTGATCTAACTTCAGTCAGTGGGTTGATTATAAAATGAGCAGATGGAAGACTTGGTAAGAGGAGTGAGCAAGACTTCCTTGGGCATCAGGCCTTTCGACAGCTTGAAGAGGAAAAACTTAGAACACAAGATCCTCTTGGTTCGGAGTTTTGGGGAACTAAAAGATGACTTGACTGGATCTTCCAATTCCAAGTCATCCAGCGTTGAGAAAATACAAGAAATGATTAGAAACAATGCACTATTACAGTGATCCAACATACATCATCCTATAACGGCGCAACTCGACTAAATCCTCCAATTCTAAGTGGTTCTAACACAGTGTAAACAAAGAGATGGAAAGAGGTTGACATTCATAAGGCAAGAAGTCTCAAGTGTGAATACATAACCAAAGCAACCAGTGCTTCATCAAAACTTTACAATCGGGAGCCTAGCTCAACCATCCCTTCTTACAAAAATACCAAACTGAGTACATATACTCCTAAACTTTTACCTAGCAGAGGCGTCTCAGGACTTTCAAGGTGTGGCGTCTCCTCAGTCAAATCTGGCCTGAACTCTTTTGTCAGACATCACCTTAACTTTGCATGGCCTTTGCAGGGGGGTAGCTGAAACATTAGAGGCTAAAATAGTGTGTGCAGACTCCTCTGGTGAGATGAGAACTCGGCATGGATTCTTTGGAGAAAACCAACATACAGGATCATCTTGGGCAGAATACCTACCAGAACCTCCATGCTTTGCATTTAATGAGTGAGTTCAAGTTTCAACTACCGCCATCCACCTTCATTTATTTTTAGCAAGGACCAAGCTCGAGGTCGAGCTGAATTGGTCTCTGGAGAATGCGGTGATCCCTTCTGCAGCTAAACCTGGCTCTTCAACCCTTTGCACAGTTCTTTCTATCACCCTCAGGTGACCATGGGCTGTGACCCTGTGCCTATCTTCAAAGGCGCTTTCGACATTTCATGTTTCGGCGATTTGAAATGCAGCGAAAGGATGAGACCCTTTGTTCTCTCGAAGTCCTGGTAGCCAAAATGCCGAAATGGCTTGATCGTGCGCCACGCATCCCATTGGATGGATGGCCTAGATCAACACTTGAATGAATGTGGGACCGCCTCTGGACTGGAACCTTTTGGCGTTTCGGGCTTCGGGGATTTGAAATGCAGCGAAAGGATGAGACCCTATGTTCTCTCGAAGTCCCGGTAGCCAAAATGCCGAAATGGCTTGATCATGCGCCACGCATCCCATTGGATGGACGGCCTAGATCAACACTTAAATGAATGTGGGACCACCTCTGGCCTGGACCCTTTCGGCGTTTCGGGCTTTGGGGATTTGAAATGCAGTGAAAGGATGAGACCCTCTGTTCTCTCGAAGTCCCGGTAGCCGAAATGCCGAAATGGCTTGATCATGCACCACGCGTCCCATTGGATGGATGACCTAGATCAACACTTGAATGAATGTGAGACCACCTCTGGCCTGGACCCTTTCGGCTTTTCGGGCTTCGGGGATTTGAAATGCAGCAAAAGGATGAGACCCTCTGCTCTCTCGAAGACCTGGTAGTTGAAATGCCGAAATGGCTTGATTGTTTCATGATTTTGGCCATAGGAGATGAGCTCAGGCACTTGACCATGTGCAACTCGGCAGCCCAAACTTACTCGATGGTCATCGATCTGCCCCATCTGTGGATCTTCGCCGTTGAAAGACAAAGTGCTCGCTCGCTTGATTTTAAGCCCAAAATGGGATTCTTCTGTGGGTTGCTCTCGACGCTCATGGTTGTGGCCTTTGAATAAAACACACTCGACCAGTTTTCAAATCCCACTTCTATGCATTTACACCAGGGGCTCAAAACTAGAAGAAAACGCCAACTGGAAAGAATTTGTGCTAACACCATTGATGACAAAGGGGGAGAGATTTATCAGATGCATAGTACGGAGGCATGGTTCCAGTGGGAGCGATGGTCACAGGGGGAGCATGAGTGACATGACTTCAGTATTGCATCAGAGTGTTTCCATCAATTCCAAAGGGGTATATTGTTGATTAATTGGATTGGTTGTCATTGATGTCAACCCTTGAAGAAAGTCTCTAGCACAATGGTTTGGGTAATGGACCCAACTTGTTTTGTATGGATAATGGTATGAGTTTTGATATATTTGTAGTAAATACTATTCTAAACGGATATTACATCTCATCCAATTTCCGGTGGCATGTGGAACGTCACATAACTCCTCCCGGTTAGAGAGTTATGGCCATGTGAAGTTGGAGAACCCTGTTGGCAGCCAACCCAATTTTTTTTTATTACTCTCAAAAGCTACCTACACCCCTTGCGGTATCATGACGAATCATTGTCGCATTGTGCTAATAGACATGTATCTCATTTTTGCAACCATTACAATTCAATTTCGACTCAGTTTTCACAATTGCAAATGTGAAAACACCCCTTTCATTGATTATACTGTCGTCGTCTTTGGATGATTCGTTGGTTGATACTTGATCACTGGTTTATCACGTGATTGATAAAGGTTTTATCAGACTTATGGTCTTGATCATTATCTTACCTTGATTGCGCATTTGGATATATTTCACTATTAAACCTTTGGGCATGAAAGTTATTCGTCTTATTTATGAAAATTATAACGTATCTGCTCATATTGTTTTATCCTTGCTATGGTTTTCATTTGATTATCATATGAAAAAATTGTATGGTGTGGCTCTAAGGCTTTGGAATACAAACATATGTGATATAC
>JASDQU010682210.1:0-10858 GCA_032191745.1 Picea mariana | reverse complement strand
TGATATAACACTTGCATTATATGGTTAAAAAGGATTAGATTTCTCTATTATTGATTCACCCCCCCTCTCAGTAATCCAACAATTGAAATCAGAGCGAGGTTCCTTCATAAATCAGTTTAACCATTGAAAGGTAGATCATGGAGAGAAACAACATGTATAAAAATGGAATACCACAGTTTGATGGACAAAAGTATGCATTTTGGAGCAGAAGGATGAAAACATATATATAGGCACATGGATTTGAAATTTGACAATCAGTTGTAGATGGATACAAAGAATCAACAATTCCACCGACGAATGAAAGAGCAATAAAACTCGGGAAAAATAATTCCAAAGCCACAAATTCACTTTTGAATGGTCTTTGTGAATCAGTATACAAAAAATTTATACATTGTAAATCTTCTAGAGAGATTTGGGACAAACTTCAAAATATTTATGAAGGAGATTCAAAAGTCAAAGAAACAAAACTTCAAACTTACATAGGTCAGTTCGAACAACTAAAGATTGAGGAAGATGAGAATATTGCAGCCTACTTCTTACGAGTCGATGAAACAATAAATGCAATCATAGGATTGGGAGAAGAAATTAAAGAATCTGTAATTGTTAAAAAGGTACTAATATCTCTTCCTATGATATTTGATCCTAAGATATCAACACTAGAAGAAAGAGAAGATCTAGACTCAATAAGCATAAATGAACTACATGGAATATTCACAGCATATGAAATGAGAACTAAATAGGAAAATCTAGATATAAAAGAAGCATCTTTTGAAGCATCCAAAAGGTCAAATAAAAAGGGAAATAAAAAAGAAAAAGAACATAGCAACAATAGTGACATCTCAAAAGATGATGAAGAAATGGCCAACTTTGTCAGAAGATTGAACAAGGGAACCAACAACAGATATAAAGGTAAGTTTCCATTGATTTGTTTTAATTGTGATGGTATTGGTAATTTTGCTAAAAAATGTCCTCATAAGAAAAACAAGAGGAATGATGAAGATTACTCAAATAGAAAACAAACATATAAAGTCAAAATAACCACAAAGAAATATTTCAAGAAAATCTTATGCACCAATGAAGACATCTTTTCATCAGATGAAGATGAAGTCGGTGACAGTGAGACAAAAAGATTTCTATTCATGGTAGTAGAATACTTTGATAAAAAAGGCACTGAAGAAGAATATGAAGAGGCATAAGTTGACTACTGAGAAGAATTGTTGTGTGTCATAGAAGTTATAAGAAGAGAAAAGAAAAAAAACAACAAGCTACAAGCAGAACTAGACAAGAAAGAAGACACTCAATAACTAGAACAAATGATCACAAATTTGAAGGTTCAAATAGAAGAAGATAAAAGAATTGAAGAAGCACTCAAAGAACATCTATAAGAAAGAGACAGGATCATTGGAAATTTGGAAGCAGAGATTGTCACATTAAGAAAGGATCTTCAAACAAAAAATATGCAGAACAACTCAAAAGTTTTGGATGACATTATCAACAGTCAAAATCCTCATCATGACAAGTCCATAATTGGATACAATCAGACAGAAAACAGATCAATATCCAAAACAAAAGAGCAAGAAACATGTCCAAAAATCTATGCAAAAACAATCAAAGGGGATAGGAAGACCTACAAGGAAGATTACAGGGACACTCCTCCACCGAGAAGATTCAGATTTCAGAATCAATGACCGATAGAAAAAGATAGGCATCAAGAAGAAAAAGGATTCATAAGAGTAACTCTTTTAAGAAGATATTCAACTCCTAGGTATTAAACTATCTTTTTTTATTTATGTTATGCATGCAATAATTTTGGACATAAAGTTTTAAATCGTAGAGCTAACAGCAGGAACATAAACAACTTTGAAAGTTGTACACAAAAGGGTTATCCAAGAAGGCCTAGTGAAACACAGAGAAGAAGTTACAATGGGTTTGAATCATTGAGCACTGAAGTGGAATGTTATAAGTGTAAAAACATTGGACACATTGTCAAATATTGAAGAGTGACAGTCCCTCCTAGAGAACCATAACGGATCAACAACAATCACAGACAGGAACCTTAGAAGAGAACATGGATAAGAAAGCAGAATCAATATAGCAATGAAGAATGCACACTCGCTCTACAAGATAAGAAGAAGAAATGTGGTTGGTATATTGATAGTGGTTGTTCAAAACACATGATAGGTGATAAAGACAGGTTTCTTACATTAAGAAAGGAAAGAGATATATCAGTCTCCTTTGGAAATGATGATTCAGTTAAAATCATTGGCAAAGGCACAGTCAGAATTGGAAACAAGAATACCAAGGTAGAAAATGTTCCACTAGTAGAATATATGAAACATGATCTTCTAAGTGTAAGTAAAATGTGTTACCAGGGTCATAAAATTACTTTTGATTCAAAGAAGTGCGAAATAAGAAAAGAAGTTTCAGGAAAATTGATTGCAACAGCTACAAGAACTTCAAGCAACATATATGTGCTAGGTGAAATTGGTAAATGAAAAGTGTTTTCTAGGAAAGGAAGATGAAGGTTGGCTATGGCACGGAAGAATGGGTCACATACACTTTGAAAACCTTGTCAAAGTCAGCAAAAAGGAAGTCATTGGAGAAATGCCCCAGATCATGAAACCAACCAACACTTTATGCAAGCATTGTCAACAAGGAAAGAAAACAAAGACCATGTTCAAATTAAAGGAATAGTCAACGACAAGACCACTATAAATTATGCATATTGATCTAGTTGGACCAACTACAACAAAGGGTTTAAAAGGTGAGAAATAATTTATGTTATTAGTTGATGATTATACAAGAATGACTGCAGTTTTCTTTCTTAAAAATAAGTCAGAAGCTTTTGAAAACTTCAAGGTCTACAAGGAAATAGTTGAAAATGAAATGGATTCAAAAATCAAATGTTTGAGATCTGATAATGGAGAAGAGTTCACTTCAAAGGAATTTATGGACTACTGCAACATACATGGAATAAAAAGGCAATTCTTCGTTGCTAGAATACCTCGGCATAATGGAGTTGTTGAAAGAAAGAATAGGACAGTATAGGAAATGGCTCAAACAATGCTAATGGATTCCAAATTAACAAATATTTTTTGGACACATGCAGTGCATACAAAATTTCACATTCAGAACAGAGTAATGCTCAAAAACAACACTGAAAAAACTCCCTACGAGCTATGGGAAGGAAGACTAGCAAATGTGAAGCACTTCAGAGTATTTGGAAGCAAATGCTACATCAAAAGAGAAGATGGTAGAATGGGAAAGTTTGACTCTCGTGTGGACAAAGGAGTACTTGTTGGTTACTCAAGTACAAGAAAAGAATACAAGTGTTACAATCTGATGTTGAAAAAATTTGTGTAAAGCATCAATGTAACAATTGATTAAACAGGTGGACGAGAATTACAGGAAGAAGAAAATGAATCAATGGAACATCTTTATGAAGAAGAATCAGAAGATGAAGAAGAAGTAGAAGGGAAAAATGAAGAGGATCAAACAGAAGTAGAAGAGCAAGTTCAGAAAGTTCCTCAAAAGACACCTAGCAAACGAGTAAAGAAGAATCATCCTTCATATCATATTATCATAAACAAAGATGCAGGAGTTGAGACTAGAAGAAGAATCCATTCACCAGAACAAATGCACCTAGCACTCTCATCTATGATTGAACTAAACAATTTTGAATAGGCCAGCAAGGATGAATTATGGAATAAGGCCATGAATGAAGAATTGGATCAAATAGAGAAGAATGACACTCAGAAATTGGTTCCAAGACCAAAGAATAAGAATGTGATTGGCACAAAGTGGGTATTCAGAAATAAATTGAATGAAGATGGACAGGTTACAGGGAACAAAGCCATATAGGTATGTAAAGGATACACACAAGTTGAAGGAATCGACTTTGAAGAGATATTTTCCCAAGTTTCCATAATGGAAGCAATCTTATTGCTTTTAGCTTGTGCATGCTCCAAGAATATTAAAATGTATCAGATGGACATGAAATCATCTTTTCTGAATGGGGAATTTGAAGAAGAAGTCTACATAGAACAACCAGAAGGATTTTTGTTGTCAGAGAATGCAGATTATGTGTGAAAATTGAAGAAGGCCTTGTATGGTCTAAAACATTATCCTAGAGCATGGTACTCTAGACTGGATAAATATGTACAGTGGGAAGGGTTCAGAAAAGGAAGTGTAGACAACAACCTCTACATCAAGGTAACTCAATATATTATTTTATTAATTAAAGTTTATGTTGATGATATTATTTTTGGAAGTATTGATGATAGGTTAAGCCAGAAAATTGAAAAGGATATGCATAATGAATTTGAAATGTCATTGCTTGGATAACTATCCTTCTTTCCACTAGTAGAATATATGAAACATAATCTTCTAAGTGTAAGTAAAATGTGTTACCAATGTCATAAAATTACTTTTGATTCACATAAGTGAGAGATAAGAAAAGAAGGTTCAGGAAAATTGATTGAAACAGCTACAAGAACTCAAGCAACATATATGTACTAGGTGAAATTGGAAATGAAAAGTGTTGTCTAGGAAAGGAAGATGAAGGTTGGCTATGGCATAGAAGAATGGGTCACATACACTTTGACAACCTTGTCAAAGTTAGCAGAAAGGAAGTCATTAGAGAAATGCCCTAGATCATGAAACCAACCAACACTTTATGCAAGCATTGTCAACAAGGAAAGAAAAGAAAGACCATGTTCAAATCAAAGGAATAGTCAACAACAAGACCACTAGAAATTATTCATATTGATCTAGTTGGACCAACTACAACAAAGGGTTTAAAAGGTGAGAAATAATTTATGTTATTAGCTGATGATTATACAAGAATGACTGCAGTTTTCTTTCTTAGAAATAAGTCAGAAGCTTTTGAAAACTTCAAGGTCTACAAGGAAATAGTTGAAAATGAAATGTATTCAAAATTCAAATGTTTGAGATCTGATAATGGAGAAGAGTTCACTTCAAAGGAATTTATGGACTACTGCAACAGACATGGAATAAAAAGGCAATTCTTCGTTGCTAAAACACCTCAACCGAATGGAGTTGTTGAAAGAAAGAATAGGACAGTATAGGAAATGGCTCAAACAATGCTAATGGATTCCAAATTGACAGATATTTTTTGGACACATGCAGTGCATACAAAATTTCACATTCAGAACAGATTAATGCTCATAAACAACACTGAAAAAACTCCCTACTTGTTGTTGGCACAAAATAACAAGTGGAAGAAATCTTTATAAAACCGCTTCCATGGGAAGTCTTTGAGTATCTTCACTAGACACTCAGATTAATTTCTACTCTAAAATGAATGTTTTTTAATGCTTATCTTATATGTCTTAGATTTACACGAGGAAGCACCATAGAGAGAACAATTCAGGTTGGAAGATCAATTTCAGGAAGAGTTCAGTCAGGGGGAGTATCCCCAAGGACATTTCAGTTACAGGGAGCATCCCTAGATGGAAAGATACCTTTGCCATTTGTTAGCGTTGGAAGTCACTCCTGGATTGTGGCAGGAGCAGAGCCCAATGCCCATCAGTTTATGTCATGAATAATTTAATGGGGTGATTGGATGGATAGAGGCCCAGGAAGATATCACTCTAACTTAGAAAACCAGGCCTGATATGTAACAACAGAAGAGGTCTTGATCTAACTTCAGTCAGTGGGTTGATTATAAAATGAGCATATGGAAGACTTGGTAAGAGGAGGGAGCAAGACTGCCTTGGGCATCAGGCCTTTCGACAGCTTGAAGAGGAAAAACTTAGAACACAAGATCCTCTTGGTTTGGAGTTTTGGGGAACTGAAAGATGACTTGACTGGATCTTCCAATTCCAAGTCATCCAGCGTTGAGAAAATACAAGAAATGATTAGAAACAATGCACTATTACAGTGATCCAACATACATCATCCTATAACGTCGCAACTCAACTGAATCCTC
The DNA here is from genome assembly GCA_032191745.1 of Picea mariana. Taxonomy (NCBI): domain Eukaryota; kingdom Viridiplantae; phylum Streptophyta; class Pinopsida; order Pinales; family Pinaceae; genus Picea; species Picea mariana. The sequence continues at coordinate 4,908 of JASDQU010682210.1, read as the reverse complement.
CAATTCTAAGCGGTTCTAACAGAGTGTAAACAAAGAGATGGAAAGAGGTTGACATTCATAAGGCAAGAAGTCTCAAGTGCGAATACATAACCAGAGCAACCAGTGCTTCATCAAAACTTTATAATCAGGAGCCTAGCTCAACCATCCCTTCTTACAAAAATACCAAACTGAGTACATATACTCCTAAAATTTTACCTAGTAGAGGCATCTCAGGACTTTCAAGGTGTGGCGTCTCCTCAGTCAAATCTGGACTGAACTCTTTTGTCATATGTCACCTTAACTTTGCATGGCCTTTGCAGGGGGGGTAGCTGAAACATTAAAGGCTAAAATAGCGTGTACAGACTCCTCTGGTGAGATGAGAACTCGGCATGGATTCTTTGGAGAAAACCAGCATATAGGACCATCTTGGGAAGACTGCCTACCGTAACCTCCATGCTTTGCATTTAATGAGTGAGTTCAGGTTTCAACTACTGCCATCCACCTTCATTTATTTTTAGAAAGGACCAAGCTCGAGGTCGAGCTGAATTGGTCTCTGGAGAATGCGGTGATCCCTTCTGCAGCTAAACCTGGCGCTTCAACCCTTTGCATAGTTCTTTCTATCACCCTCAGGTGACCATGGGCTGTGACCCTATGCCTATCTTCAAAGGCGCTTTCAACATTTCGCATTTCGGTGATTTGAAATGCAGCGAAAGGATGAGACCCTTTGTTCTCTCGAATTCCTGGTAGCCGAAATGTTGAAATGGCTTGATCGTGCGCCACACGTCCCATTGGATGGATGGCCTAGATCAACACTTGAATGAATGTGGGACTGCCTCTGGCCTGGACCCTTTTAGTGTTTCGGGCTTCGGGGATTTGAAATGCAGCGAAAGGATGAGACCCTATGTTCTCTCGAAGTCCCGGTAGTCAAAATGCCGAAATGGCTTGATCATGCGCCACACATCCCATTGGATGGATGGCCTAGATCAACACTTGAATGAATGTGGGACCGCCTCTGTCCTAGACCCTTTCGGCGTTTCAGGCTTTGGGGATTTGAAATGCAGTGAAAGGATGAGACCCTCTGTTCTCTCGAAGTCCCGGTAGCCGAAATGCCGAAATGGCTTGATCGTGCGCCACGTGTCCCATTATATGGATGACCTAGATCAAAACTTGAATGAATGTGGGACCACCTCTGGCCTAGACCCTTTCGGATTTTTGGGCTTTGGGGATTTGAAATGTAGCGAAAGGATGAGACCCTTTGCTCTCTCGAAGTCCCGGTAGCCGAAATGTCGAAATGGCTTGATCGTACGCCATGTGTCCCATTGGATGGATGGCCTAGATCAACACTTGAATGGATTTGGGACTGCCTCTGGCCTGGACCCTTTCGGTGTTTCGGGCTTCGGGGATTTTAAATGCAGCAAACGGATGAGACCCTCTGCTCTCTCGAAGACCCGGTAGCTGAAATGCCGAAATGGCTTGATTGTTTCGTGATTTGGGCCATAGGAGATGAGCTCAGGCACTTGACCATGTGCAACTCGATAGCCCAAACTTACTCTATGGTCATCGATCTTCCCCATCTTTGGATCTTTGTCGTTGAAAGACAAATTTCTCGCTCGCTTGATTTTAAGCCCAAAATGGGCTTCTTCTGTGGGTTGCTCTCGGCGCTCATGGCTGTGGCCTTTGAATAAAACACACTTGACCAGTTTTCAAATCCCACTTCTATGCATTTACACCAGGGGCCCGAAACTAGAAGAAAACGCCAACTGGCAAGAATTTGTGCTAACACCATTGATGACAAAGGGGGAGAGATTTATCAGATGCATAGTATGGAGGCATGGTTCCAGTGGGAGCGATGGTCACAGGGGGAGAATGAGTGACATGACTTCAGTATTGCATCAGAGTGTTTCCATCAATGCCAAAGGGGGATATTGTTGATTAATTGGATTGGTTGTCATTGATGTCAACCCTTGAAGAAAGTCTGTAGCACAATGGTTTGGGTAATGGACCCAAGTTGTTTTGTATGGATAATGGTATGAGTTTTGATATATTTGTAGTAAATACTATTCTAAATGGATATTACATCTCATCCAATTTCCGGTGGCATGTGGAACGTCACATAACTCCTCCCGGTTAGAGAGTTATGGCCATGTGAAGTTGGAGAACCCTCGTGAGTCATCTAGAAGCCCCAAAAGGTCAAAGTAGTCAAACTATTTGCAAAGAAGAAATTATTTAAATAATAAAGTGAAGTGATAAGTGTACTATAAGTCAAAGAGGATAAAAAATAAATTATTTAAATAATAAAGTTAATGGATAAATTACTAAGTGTACAAGTGGTCAGAAGTGGGTTAGTCCTAAAATAAAGAAAGTGGTTTAAGAGATTTTATAAGGTAAACAATAAAGTGAAGTGATGAGTGTAGTATAAGTCAAAGTGGATAAAAAAGAAATTATTTAAATAATAAAGTTAATGGAGAAATTACTAAGTGGACAAGTGGTTAGAAGTGGGTTCACCCTAAAATAAGGAAAGTAGATTAAGATGGTTAAAAGGTAACCCCTTGAGGAAGCTACATGAAAGTATAAATAAGAGGCAAGGCTCTCTCATTCTAATCACACTTGAGCATATTGAATATATACAAGTGACTGAGGTAACGAAAGGATATCTAAGCCGAATTTCAGAGGGAAGTTGAAGTAAATAAGGCTGAAATTCAATGGAGAATAAATCATTTTGATGATTCTTTCTAAGGTATGTTATTTACAGGTCATCTCACCATTTTCGCAATAAATTTTTTTCTAGAATGATTCAGACCATGAAATTGGGAGGTCATTGAGGAAACATATCCAAGTAGCTTTGATAAAATTTTCATCTTGTGGGTCGTTGTATTTTTGGAGTTACCCTCCATGGAAAATAGGGTTTGTGGCTAGTCCTGAAACTAGTCTAAAACAAGTGTTTCGGGTAAAAACGTCATAACTTATTCATAATAGATCCAAATTCAGTAAGACCAAATGTATTGGTTAGAGTAAAGTTTGTAGTATTTTGTGTCCCAAGATCCATACAACAAATATTCTATGTGTGGCACGCTCTACAAGTTCTCTCTCTAGAATAAGCCAAAATTCAACAAGGCACGACATTTTTTCTATAACTCATTTTCTGAGAGGTTCCAAGTAGTGAAAGCTGGAGAAATTGCATAAAAGACACTAAAGAACATCGTGTAATATTTTATGATATTTATTCATTACAGGTACATAGTTATGATTATTTCAAGTTAGTGTTGTTGACTAATCCAAAATTAGTCATGTGAGACTAAATAAAAGTTTGATGAAAATGCTAGTCTCTTGTTGTTAAAGTTAAGGAAGGTTTGCAGGTATGTGATCATAAACACCAGGTCTATTACAGAGTTAAAAATCAGATTTGGATGATGAAATTGATGAGAACATTTGGTTAAGGTGCATGTTAGGTACATGGTTGAGACAAGTAGTTGATGAGTTGGCACATACATGAGGTGTATAGTTGATGATGTTGGTACATCTTGATGAGTCATAGTTTATGTGTATTTGATGCATGATTGGTACATATTTGGTGCATGGTTGATGCACCCGTTGGTGGTACAGGTTGATGCATGGTTGATATACTTGTTTATGGTATGGATTGATTACATGTTGTTTGGTACAAGTTGAGGTACAGGTTGGTGCATGGTTGATGCACTTGTTTGTTGTACAAGTTGATTACACGTTGTTACAGGTTGTTCGGTACATGTTGGTACAATTGTACAGTGGTATATCTTACAGTGATAGTGTGACAGTGGTTCCATCATTCTACTTCTATGCCAGGGCAGTTGGATGGCACAATGACAAGTGGTTGTAGCCACCTTCTGGCTACAGCCAGAGAACAAAGGGGCTTGTAGCCTCCTTCTGGTTGTATCCAGAGAATTAGGGAGTTGGAGCTTCCCTTAGGTTGTAGCCTAAGAAAATAGGGGGTTGGAGCCTCCTTCCGGTTGCAGCTGGAAAACAAAGGAAGTTGGTGCTTCCAATGAATGTAATTCTTAAAGACATATAAGAAAAAACATTTTGTGGTTTTCTCTCGCTTTGGGTTTCCATGTAAAAACACTGGTGTACTATGTATGTGTATGATTTCTCATTTTTTCATTGTTTATTTACTCTGCAATTATTGGATGATAATGATACATTGATATAAAACTTGCATTATATGGTTAAAAAGGATTAGATTGCTCTATTACTAATTCACCCCCCCCCCTCCCAGTAATCCAAGAGATAGTCCTTTAACATCACCTAGGGAGAGTAGATGAATGTAGGTGAGCTCCAACACACTCTTTCGAAGGGTCATTTGATCCTAGGTGGATCTCTCTCTCTCTACTAATAATTTTGAAGAAGTGCCTTGGCTCTCTGGATGGAAAAAATTAAGTAAGCAAGTGATTATGGACTATTGAGACAGGAATGAGAGATATGGTCTTAGCAATAAACCCAGTAGCATAATAGTGCATAGGTGCTTTTCTATGAAAACTGCCCTTGGATTCTTATTTATAGGTGGATTTCCCTCTTCAAGCAAACCAGTTCCAAGTCTAAACGTGTTGATTTTGAACGAGATTTCATATGTGCTAAAGCAACATCGATCTACCTACAGGATTTCTTCATGAATGCAGACCAGGATTGAGGCATGTCAACATTAATTGTGTCATTGAGTGCATTTGTGTGTTTGACTGACTTGTGTGACTTTTGAAGAAAAAGTCATGCAAGTTGCACAAAATTTAATAGAGGAAATCATGCAAGTGCATGAAATCTCTTTTATAAAGTATTTTTAGCCACCTTTTGGGGTGAATTTTAATATCCATGGGGTAGCTTTGTTATGTTTCCTTCTTTTCCATTGGTGATTTTTTTCAATGATTGCCCGGATGTGTTTGTGAGTGAAATTTAGGTGAT
>JASDQU010682209.1:13666-26920 GCA_032191745.1 Picea mariana | reverse complement strand
ATATGTCTAAGGATGACACCCTAAGTGCCCAATCTTAGAATATCTTCTCCATCTTGTAAGATAATTGAAGCTGTTAGAACACTTTAGAATTTTAAACTTTTAAATTTTAAAATCTTTTGAAGTTGTTAGAACAATTTAGAATTTTAAACTTTTAAATTTAAAATCTTTTGTTTTTACCTCTTCAAAATAAAACTTCACCAAAAAAACTTACAGAATTGCTTTTCAATTAAATAAATCCATGATCGTTATGTATTAAAAAGGTGCTTACAATATCATTTGTTGATGAGTTTCATTAAATTTGATCAAATGGGTCTCGTGTTCTCCGGATTATAGACCTCCCCGAATTTTAAAAGAAAACCTTCAATGGTCACTTCGAGACTTCGCGCTTCTGGAGTTTCAAGGCATCTAAACAACAAAAACCCCGAATCTACGAAGCTTCGAAGTCCCAAAGACAGTTCCTTGTGATAATTTTAAAAGGGTCTACAAATGAGTTATAGGACACCTGTCATTAAATGTTTTCTTGGCCTGGCACCTTGCACTTGTTTTAAACATTCGTTTCATCTTGTTCGCACATTTTCAGGTGAAACGTGTCACCCATCTTTCTTGACATGTCACTAAAAATGACGTCATCACTGCCACGTCACTCCAGGAGATTTCCATTCAGAAAATAAAATAAATAATGTTTTCAGGACCACTGAACTATCAAAGTACCGAACCATTTGATATCATAGCAAATAAAAATGTTTCAAAAAACTAATAAAACATTTAACAAAATTAATTAATCATTATTAACTATTAACTAATCACTTCGCAAATTCAACCTTCAGGAGATTTCTGTTGTGCTACATCCAAAAATCCCAAATGCCAAAGCATCGAAGTACAAGTTGCACATTTAAGCAAATGAACTCTCGAAGCTCTGGGGTTCTGAAGCCCTGAAATACCTATAACGGTTCAAATGTTTACTCTGGGGATTCCTCCCTCAGAGGATTTCTATCACCCTTCATTCAAAACCCCCGAATATCGAAGTTCTGAAGTACTTAAGGCTAAAGGCTTTTTAAAGCCTGATTAATTAAAACATAAAAGTGATTAGTTAGTGATTAGTTTCTCTCCCAATTCCACCTTCTAGAGATTTCTACCATCTTACATTCAAAACCTGCAAACGTCGAACCACCAAAGTATTAATGACATTTATAACTGGCTAAATTTAAAGATTTGGGTAAATATCGCAATCGCTAGTTAATAAATTCCATAGATTTTTAATAATCACCTTGTCAGTAAATCAATACGAAGATTGATAGACTTTATGAATAAACACATTTCGAATCTTAAGTCATTCTACCATTTGCAATTAGAGGTTTTCATTCAGTAATTGAGAGCTTACAGACTTCTCTTATCCAGGAAGGTTAATTCATTTCTTTGAGAATTATGGCGCCAAGAAAACCAAGGAAGAAGCAAGATGCATCAACAAATGATTCCAACCCAAACACAGATAGTCTCTCAGACACCACTTCGCGAATTACAGACACCATCAAGTCTTGGAAACAAGTCTACGATATCTTGGAACATGAGATTCTTCTTTGTCCAGATGATTCAGCTGAAGAAGAAGACGATTCGTTCTCATCCAAGCTTAGGTTGGTAGCTCATTCTCAACTGCACAAGATTGTTGTTCGACCAAAGATAATACCCTACAATGACATGATAAGCTGGGCTCTGGAGCACGTTGACATTCCAACCAGAAGCATTATCAGTTACCAGAACACCTTCGTTGGCTCCTTTCATCTGCAGGCATACATGTAATGTATAAACTATCTTCCACACCCAAATACACATATAATGCATCATTTATTCTGGATTTTGAAAGGAGAGAATGCACTCAATATGGAAGAATTGGTCATGACATAATCAAGACCTGGTGGGGAAATCCAGCCAAGTTTAAATCCGACACTCATGGTATATATTCCACAACATCTTTATATGCTCACATTTTATACATTTCCATGATGCTCTGTCGGTTATTTGGAAGGAAAAACCCTGGACATTTCACAGTTGAATGGGTGTATATAATCAATGAAGTGGTTGAAGGCTATACTTTCAACTGGGTGATAATGTTGTCAGATAACCTAGCTAAGGAGTTTGTCAAGTACAAATCGTTGAAATCAAGAGGGCAACATGATCCTTTTTTACATGTACGCCTACATCATGGATGCCATTTGATTCATGACTCCATTTCCCCTGATGAACTGGAGTTGGACCCCAGCTAGTTCCGAGCCTATACATTTCTACCACTCCAAACTATGGGAAGAAAATGATAAAGATTTCTTTTATGAGATATGTCACAATGTAGTGGTACCCATTCATGTAGCTATCTATGGTCACCCTCCGACCAGGATTTCAGAGCACATTATGGGGAACTTAGGCACAATTGCATATTGGTACATTAAACAAAACTTCTTTTACATCAGAGTGTTCGACTGCTTCATTTCTCGCCATGCCCTTCCAAAATTCTTGCCTGATAGGCTAGTCTGCAGAGAAGTGACATACCAAATAGTGGAAGGAGGAATCGCCAAAGACTTGAAAGTGGCTCAGAAAAAGGTATGGCCAACTTTTCCCATACAGGTGGGCATGTTTACATTTTTAGATTTTGGTCATTCAAAAGTCGAGGCTGTAGCCTTAGAAGATGTCAAATTAGTTGACATTGAATTCAAAAGACATGATCCTCATAGGATGGTAGAGAATCATTTGGCCCAGTTCAACATGAAAATATATATACACGAAGACTCCCCTTATGACAATGTTTTTCGAGGAGCTAGATCCTATGAAGAAGTCGAAAACAAATTTTAGACTCTGCCTCCAGACCAACAAGCTGATTTCCTCATCTTTCAAAAGCACAGAAGGAACAACTTTCCTAAGGTTTTATAAGGAGATTCAAAGCCCATTCCATCTTCACATGAAACTAGATCCACAGAACCCCAGTCAAGTAGCTCCACTGATGACAAAACTGAAGAAGTATTGAACAGTACAGATGCATTATTTAAACATATAAAATCATCAATGCCAGGCCTAAATGATCAACAATTATTAGCTTCCCTTGAATCCTTCATGAAACATGGTCATGCTTTTCCCCCTTCATCATCATTTACTACCATTGTTACTCCCAATGATACTAGTCCAGAAAAGTCTACTGCACTTATTCCCCCAATTCCCTCAGTAGCTCCTTTATCAACCAATTTTGAGGTTCCCAGTTTCAAAGTCATCCATGTAGATGAAATCACTCCCATATTGCCTAAAGAGATGCCCCCATCAAGTTTATTTTTCAATAAGAAAAGAAAAGCTATCATTATAAAAGAATCCCACCAGAAGGAAGGAGTGACCACCAAGAGACACATAATAGTATATGATGGACATGAAAAAAATAACCCTGAATTTTCCAAAGAGGTTGTGGATTCACTAGGAGCCTTTGTCACTCCCAACCAATGGTCAGTGGGCAATGTTACAAAGCAACTGCAAGAAACGTCTCTCTTGGTTAAACAATTGCATAATGAAATGCAAAACACATAACAAGTTATCAAGAGCAGAATGAATTATGACATAGAGAAAATCAGGTTGGCTTATCAACATGAGATGAAGTAGCTACAGGAAAAACTAGAGATGAGTGTCCAGAATTTACAGATTAGTAATTCCATGATTACTCAGCGAGACAGTTCAATACCACAGTTGCATACCAGAATAACTTCACTGGAAAAGACAAAGACAGATCATAGTGCATTCCAAAAACAAGCATATGAAATTAATGAAAAGATGGAAGTTGTCCAGCAAGATCTATATCAAAAAATGGATACTATTCAAAAATACTATAAGGAAATAAATAATTCTATGAATAATATTTATGAGAAGGAAAACGATGCTTGTATGGCCAAATCCAAATTTCAGGAATTCATTGTATGCAGGCAAAAAGCCAATATTCCTAGTCTCGCCCCTTTTTCACAATATGAACAGGTGAAAGGTGAAATGGCATTGAAAGTTTGGGAGACAAACCTATAAGAAAGCAAGAAGCTTGCTCGGGAGGCAAAGGAGGCTTGTCTGAATACCCTATCTGTTGTAGAGATATAATTAGTTGAATTCAAAGGTAATGATATCTCTGAGACACTCGAGTAAATCGACATAGAAAAGAATAAAGAAAGCTCCAGAAAGAATAAGGAAAGTATACAATCTATCATCCAACAGATGAACCAAATTGATTTGCTCAAGATCAACGAGTTGTTGGCAAAACCTAGTTTGCAACACCAAATTACAGCCTAGGTAGTAATGAAGATCCTAGAGAAGCTACCACTAGTACACAAGAAGGTATTTGCCTTCGAATTGAACGAGAACATTGAACCCTCGAGATTTTTCATAGCATTAATGGAAATGTGTACCCAATTCAATGAACATACGAAAACAAGCACATCCGGGAGAAAATAAAGGAGCTTAGGAAGTGCCAGCACATCAAGCCATAACTCAGCAAAATCTGCGTTATGTTTTTCAATTTGGATTGTATTCTGTATTTAGAGAAAATATTGTAGAAAGTCTAACTACTTCAAGTTAAGACAATTTTTGTATAAATACATAGATCTTACATCTTTTCCAGGCTTCTTCTCGTTGAATGTAAAACAAAGAACTTATCGAATATTAATACAAGAGAAGACAAAGATTCTAAGTCTCCTTTAATTTGAGTTATGTGTTTTCCCCGTGTTTCCACTTCCTCTTCATATTAGCTTCCTTCTGTACTTCTTCAAGATTGAATAATTACAATTTAGTAATACATTTAATGTGATCTTATTGCATCATAAGTCCACTCAGTTACGGTTTTTTTCCTATGTTCTTACTGTGAGTAAAAACAAGACCTCTGATCTATGTAAATTGCTACATTCTTAATCATTTGTCAAGGGCACATCTTCATTTTTTCTATTACTGCAAATGAGTGTAATTCATACCTTGCTTTATTTTAACAGTTTTATTAATCATTTCTACATCACTTAAAATTAAATTTACGACTCAGCTAACGAGATACTGCCTCTGTATTATATTATCCTAAATTTCACTTAAAGCTACATCTTAGAAGCACTATAAAAATGCACACATTGCACAAGACTCTGCCATTAAATTGGCTAGTCCACGCCATGCCAACACAAAACAACTGGACAGTCATTAAAGCCATTAAAACCCACCTCTTCAACCCTGCCATTTCAACACTTTCAGATCAGAATTGGAAGCTGAAACTAAAATATTATAGAGCAACCCCTATTATTAAGAACCTCTTACATTAAATGCCAAGGAATATGGCATTTCATGTCACATATGTTGACATAAATTCGATAAAACTCGGCGAAGGAAATCACAATCAAAGAATATATCAACTTACCTCATGTCAAATCTCCCGAACTGACGAATCGACAAATTTTGGGTATGCTATGGGGATCAACGGTTCCCACTCTCTTTCAAGATCAACGACTCACGGTTACTTCGAGCCTCCATACCTCTGCATTTATTTCCAATTCAACTCAACATGGACTACGTTGCCATACAACACTTATTTACTATAATAATGTTGGCCTTACTTCTCAAAAATACTTATACATGTGTGAAATGACATAATAATGTTGGTCTTACTTCTAGACAATACTTGTACATGTGTAAAATGACATAGACTAGCAAGTTTAGTTTGTATAGTTTATTTTATTTATTTATTTTACTTATCAAGCCACAACATGATAAGTTAGTTTCAACATTTATTAAGTAATCCTTGACATAATGTGATAGGTAGGATCATTTTGTTACAAGCACCAATTTAATCATTTGATGTAGTTAAAGTATTATAAATATTTATTTTACGAGTCTTTTGTCTAGAATTGGTTAATATGTTTTTGATGTAGCTAGAGTATTATTAAATATTTATTTTATGACTCTTTTGTCTAGTGGTTAATATGTTTTTGCGTAATATGCTTGCACAATAGAATGGTTTATGGTTTTGTGTATTGTCCTTGCACAATAATACGCCATGTATGGTTCTGCATTTCATCCATGCACAATACTATATTTTATAATACGTAGTGAATATTGACATGGTATTCTTGTTTTTTTTTATTAAATCATTTTATTTTTTTTAAGAAAGAAATGTACGACAATATTGTTTATAGTTTTTTTTATTTTAATCATTTTTGTTGTTTTAAATATGTTCTTTTATAGTTTAAAAATATAATATTAAAGAAGGAGGGTAAAAGAAATTTTTATTATTACTATTATTAATTAAATTTAAAATGTATTTTTTTAATATTTAAAAAGAAATACATTTTTCCATAGGTTTTTTTTTCTTTTTCTTGTTTTTTCTTTCTAATTTTTTTCATTTTTTTATGTTTTTCTTTATTTTATTGTTTTATTTGCAATTACACTAGTTTTTTAGGTTATTGTTTCAAAACTGTTGCAATTTTAAGCTCAGAAAATGGGGCTTGTTATCGATAGCACTTCTATTTTATCTGAGGGTTGATTTTAAAAATATGGTTGCAAGGGTACCAATTGTAATGTTGTAGGTTTCAAAAAAGTTTCAATTTTGACCCAGAAAAAAATGGTACTTGCTATTAGGAATGCTACTTTTTGATTATGTGGTTGATTTGAAGATTTCGGTTGCAATGGTATATGTTGTTATGCCTTGGTTTCAAAGAAGTTATAGTTTTGATCTTGGAAAAAAATGGTGCTACTCTTAATGCCACTTTTTGATTCGAGATCTGATTTCAATACTTTACATTATAAGATTGTTAAGGTCATGGTTGCAAAAGGTGCTAAATTTAAGCTAAAGAAAAAATGATAGGTAGCAACACATTTTGAAACAAAAATTAATTTGAGTGTTTTTAACCAAAAAAATATGAATTTTTAGAATTATAATTATCTTTTTAAATCACAATTCTCATTAAATTGATAATTATGTTAGTATTTAATGAATACTAACTTAGTATATTTCTTATTTCTTAATTAAATCATTTTACAGATTAAAAAAAAAAATACACCATAATACAATTTATGATTCTACATTTAATCATTACACAAAATGACATTTTAAAATATTTATTAAATATTGAGTTAAAGAAAAACCATATATGAATTCCTTAATGTTAGAATACACCTTTTTGAAGAGCATTGTTTGCACTAGTATGTAGATCAAAATTGTGGCTTATATAGCCCCATTTGATTTGAGATGTATGTAATGAACTTATAAAGGTGATTGTTAAAAGAAAATCAATCTTTGTTTATGAATAAGTTTGGACTTTCACAATTTATTTTTGTGCATTTAATTAGCAACTAGAATGTTTACTATTTGACAAAAATTTTATGAATATTATTATGATTTTTTTTTCAATTAAATTAAATTAAATTAAAAAAAAAAATCATAAAAATATAGTTTATGATTTTGCATTTCATTATCTTGCAGGACACTACATTTTATAGTGGTAAGTATCCTTGTATTTTATTAAACCATTTTATCTCTTTAATAAAGAAATACACATTAGTATGGTTTATGGCTTTGCATTTCATTCTTGTACAAAACTATATTTTATAGTACTTCATAAATGTTTTCTTAGTATTATTTGTTTTTTTAGTATTTGTTTTTATTATTGTACAAAACTATATTTTATAGTACCTAGTTAATTTTGATTTAGTATCCTTCTTGTTTCTTGATTAAATCATTTTGTTATTCTCTAAAAAAAAATGTACAATGATACGGTTTATGGTTTTTCATTTTATTCTTGTACAAAATTTCATTTTACATTACTTAATGAATGATGGCTTAATATCCTTCTTGTTTGTTGATTGAATCTTTTTGTTACTCTTTAAGAAAAAATCACCTAATGTTAGCATTATTTGTTGTAGCTCCTCCCACACTATGACTAAGTCAAAACATGCTTATTTACTAATTCACATAATGATAGGTCAACTACGGTAGTTAGCAAGTTACTTCAAAGATGAAAATAGTTATTTTCAAATTTCTTATCAATAAAATAGTTTAGTTCTTTAATTATATTTTGTTGTACATGTTGACCAACAAGGGAGATGCTTTGGATGTTGAAATATTATGTAACTGCAAAGAATATTCTTATCCCCTTTTTTGGATTGGTCAAATCCTAAATGTAATATGCAAATTAAGAAGTCGACCCCCAGGCAAATTAAAGTGGTTCTAACTACCCAGAAAGAGAAGTCGACCCTGCCAGTGAAAAGACACCTTCTTTCAGCGCTTGCCAGTTTGTATAAATAAAGGAAGTGAGCACCTCATTTGTTCACTCATTCAGCTCACTCATCTAGTGCGCAAGTATTGAAGGAAGTTACAGTTACCAGTTGCCGGAAGAAGGAAGAGAGAGAGGCACATTAATTGGGAGAGGATATTCTCTAGTGTTTGGTTTATTGTCTTGGCATTGGATTGACTATGGTTCTTTGATTATTTTTTGGTCTAGAATCATGGTAGTTTGTCTCTCGTAGAGAGAGAGTTATTTTGGTACTGTACTTGGTTATTGAATCTATATTAATGAAGTTTTGTTGGGTTTTCTTCCCCTTGAGGGTTTCCCAAGATAAATGCTTGTGTACTTTGTGGTCTTGTTTCTTTCAATAAGATCCTTATTATGTTGTTGTTATAACTGTAATAATTACTTCTGAACCCAGGATTAATAATAAGCTTAAGCAAGAAACTTAACATGGTATCAGAGCAGGCCTGAAAGAGCATCGTCGTAGATTCAATCTTCAGTTTTGTCGAGATTAAAAAATTAGGGTTTCCTGAATATTTGGAATGTTTGGCTGCAAACCACATTGGGAATTGCACCCTTCCTAGGCACATCTTTTGGCACAAGAATCAAATATTTTCATTGGGAAAAACTCTCAAAAAGTCAAACCCTAGTTTGACTTGGTACCAGAAAACCAAAAAACCAAAAAAAACTAGAACCAGAAAGCTGCAGTCCATAATTTCGTAGGTCCAATTTCAAGGGTCAAAAACTGGAATTTTCAGAAACTCACTATACCAACATACTCGCCTCAGTCCATCACATCTTTTGGTGAGTTCAGTTTTCATATCCAAGAAATTTGTTTTTTCTATTATTTCTATAGCCCGAAGGGCTAGAGTTTCTACTGCAAGAAAGAATGGCTACCAGTATGAGGGTAGAAGACAGGCTGGAAGGATCTAGAAACTTTAGATCTTCGAAGCATAGGCTGCAGATGATTCTAGACGAGAATGATCTCCTAGAACATGTTACAGTGGGTGTACCTGAACCAGAGGAAGAAGAACAAAAGAGCAAGCATAAGAAGAATGAAAAGAAAGCAAAGATAATCGTGTCAGATTCAGTAAAGGATCACTTGATCCCTCATATATCTGAACTACAGACAACAAGGCAAATGTATGAAGCAATCAAAAGGTTATATGAAAGCAAAGACATTAGTTAGAATCTTGCCTTAAGAAATCATCTTCGTAATATGAAGATGGAAAACTCAGAATTTGTCTCATCCTATCTATGAGAGTTTCTCAGATTAGAGATCAACTTGCAGCTATTGGAGATGTCATTAGTGACAAAGATATTGTAACCACAACCCTAAATGGGTTTCCAACATTTTGGATTCCTTTTGTACAAGGAGTGTGTGCAAGAACCAAGTTACCCAAGTTTGATAAGTTATGGGCAGATTGCACACAAGAAGAATCTAGACTTCCAGACCAACATAAGAGATTAATTGTTGACAAAGAGAAAGCTCTTACAATTCAAAAGAATAGAAGAAGTTCCTTCAGGAAGAACAATAAAGAAGCTAACTCCGTAAGAGTTCTAGATAAGAAGAAAGATTTTTCAAAGATCAGATGCTACAACTGTCAAAAGTTGGGACACTTTTCCTATGATTTTCCTCAAGGAAAAGGGAAAAGAAAGCATCAAGCACATGTGGCAGAGGAAGAGAAATCTCCTCTCTCAAAGAAAGCTTTAGTAGAAATTGAGAAATATGTACTTTAAGTTGAAGATAGTTGATCTGAAGAAAGATAGCAAATGGTGGAGTCCATGGAGCCTCCCCACACAAAAACAAAAGATAAGTATTCATGTTTAGTTTTAGTATCTTAATTACTTTAATACTTTATCATTACAAGTTAGATTTTTGTGAGAATGTTAATTAACCTCGTTTTATTTCAGTGTCTATGCAGATTTATGAAGGAAGTATCAAATAAGAGGATAAATAAAGAGATAAAATATTTATTTCAGGTATGATCACTCATGAGAGTGACAAAGATATGTGTTTAGCTATGATAGTAAGGAAAAAATTGGTAATTTCATAGCTAGAGTGAAAAATAATTCAAAAGTCTTACTCATGATTAGGGTTTCAAATGTGTACATGGTTGAACAAGTTTCTCTTAAGAAAATATGTGTACTAATCTGATAGAAATCATGATATAGTTTTATTTGATTATTGCTTATAGTTACTGACTGATTGGCTAAGTGACATATCTCAGAAAGCATATTGTAAGTAAGTTTACAGGTCTAGGAAGAAAGAACTTATGCCTTGACTTGCAGAAGTTAGACAACATGAGAAGGACTTATGATATGGTGACAGTCAGTAAGAACCAGACAATATCCAATATTTATATAGGAGCAGGAGGCTCCTAAAGATGCATAACAACAATGTTCAAGATGAAGAGAAAGATGGATACTCAAATATAGTTGATGAGATGCAGGTAACTGCAGGTTGCTCCAGTATCGTTCTTATAGATGCAGAGGGAGAAGGTTGATCCAGTATGAAGTTAGAAAGAAATAAATGTTCGAACTCAAGAAGGCACCCAGGATATTACAGAAGAGAACTTCCAGGATGATGATTATCAGATGTTACATAGTTAAAGAAGCTCTTAGTTTGGTGCAAGAGGGAGCTATATCTCCGAGTTTGAAATGGAGGATCGTGATTTGTTGCAGTTAGGAAAGCAATGGTCCATGGAACAGTTTACTCAGTGGATGAGTAATGAGATATTTTGATCAAGATGAAAGTTATCCAGTAGATGGATGGTGTCGAATAGATGGGTAGCATGGTATTATACCATGGAAATATTTTGGACCACAAGAGATTTTTTTTTGTATCCCATAGCTAGACCTTCGTAGAGAAGGAAGAGACCTTTGTAGAGAAGGAGAAAGAGAAGAGACCTTCATAGAGAAGAAATAGACTCTCATAGAGAAAGAAGAGACCTTCGTAGAGAAGGAAGAGACCTTCGTAGAGAAGGGGAATGAGAAATTTCCAAGGTTGTCCTCTGTCCAAGTGTTGAGTTTTGGATACTCTGGGGACATGCTAGAATACCCTCATAGAGAGGGGTGTGACCACCCTCGTATAGAGGAGCATGGATGTTTCTCCAAGGGGAAGTGAGTAGATACTCTCCTCTGGCCAAGGATTGAGTAGCCTGGAACACAAACCTTGACCATGTGGAATGGTTAGTTGGCTCTTGAGGTTTGTGTCGTGATCCTGTGTGGATCATGCAAAGGGAGTCTAGTCTTGCCCAGGCTAGCATCTTATATTCTCTAGTTCATGTGGGATGACTAGGAGTGAATGTATGGTAGTAGTCCTCCCCAGTGGATGGGTGAGATAGATGACTACAAGAGAAGGGAGAACATAAAAGGAATGACAAAACTCATAGAATATCTTATGTTTGAAGATTAAAAAGAGTATCTTCTGTGTGAAGATGAAAGAAATAAAGAGTATCTTCTGCGCAAAGATAAAGAGAACAAAACTTCTTTAATATGGATTCATGGAGAACCAGTCAGTGATTGTGATGCCAAATGACCAAGTGGATTATATTGATGCCTCCTGTTACCCAGTTGATGATGTTGCCTAGTTGATGATGTTACCCAGTTGATGATGTTACCCAATTGATGATGTTATCTAGTTGATGTTGTTGTCCAGTTGATGATGATTATCCAGTTGATGATATTTCCCAGATGATATTGTTCAGTTGATGATGACATCCAGTGACCTGTCAAAAGATAAAGAATATCCTTCTTGTTAAGAGGGAGTGTTGAAATATTGTGTAGCTGCAAAGAATGTTCTTATCCCCTTTTGTGGATTGGTCAAATCCTAAATGTAATATGCAAATTAAGAAGTCGACCCCCAAGCAAATTAAAGTGGTTCTAACTACCCAGAAAGAGAAGTCAGCCCTGCCAGTGAAGAGACACCTCCTTTCATCGCTTGCCAGTTTGTATAAATAAAGGAAGACAATGCCTCATTTGTTCACTCACTCAGCTCACTCATCTAGTGCACAAGTATTGAAGGAAGCTACAGTTACCAGTTGCCGGAAGAAGGAAGAGAGAGAGGTGCATTGCTTGGGAGAGGATATTCTCTAGTGTTTGGTTTATTGTCTTGGCATTGGATTGGCTATGGTTCTTTGATTATTTTCTGGTCTATCATCATGGTAGTTTGTCTCTCGTAGAGAGAGATTTATTCTGGTATTGTACTTGGTTATTGAATCTATATTAAAGAAATTTTGTTGGGTTTTCTTCCCCTTCAGGGTTTCCCGGGATAAATGCTTGTGTACTCTATGATCTTTTTTCTTTCAGTAAGATCCTTATTATGTTGTTGTTATAACTATAATAATTAATATTGAACCTGAGATTAATAATAATAGCTTAAGCAAGAAACTTAACATTGGATAGCACATTGTGCATTCGTAGGGTGTACCATCTCACATATAATTATAATGAACCATATTTACACTTATTTGGAAGTGAGTGTTGACATTAGATCACTTAGTAGGTCTAGGTGAGCCAATGCGATCTCTAGGGCGTCTCCGATGATATGCTTTAGGAAGTAGTATTTGATTAGATTTCTTACACCAAATACCATGTCACTATATGATTTGCAACTATGGCAGGCATCTCAGGTTAAGGTAATCAAAGGTATTTACATGCCTGCATTTTGGAAAACCTTTTAAAACATGATATGACCCAACTCACAAGAGTGTCATTTTGGTGTGTGTTGAAAGCCTAAATGGTGTAGAAAGGATACTTATATGCACAAGATTTCATCAATACAATATTACAAAAATGTAATGTCGATGTGGTCAATAAGGCCACTAGAAATAAGCAAGCATTTCATGAATTTTATAGAAATAATGAAACTTGCTTGGTAAATTAGGCCACTAGAAACAAGCAGATTTTTAGAAACAACTTGTTCATGAATTCATTTTACATAGTATGGTACATAACCTTGCTTGATCCAAGAACACCATCATAG
>JASDQU010682208.1:15605-40058 GCA_032191745.1 Picea mariana | reverse complement strand
CTTCTGGACAAGTTGTGTAGGGATAGTCAGTGTACTGTCTCCTTGAGCCTTTTTCTCATTAATGACAATCTTTACGGTTACTGCATGATGAGTTGTTAGCATTAAAACTCATTTATTTCCTACTTGGAAAGAAGCGCGAATGTGGAGGGCATAGGAAACAATGATTAGGAATTGGAGATTTTGTGAACCTGCCAACCCAACGATCCGCGAAAGAGATTCCAAGAAATGCCCAAGTATGGAAAGAGGTCAAACGAGCTTCAAAATAGGGTGACAAGGGTTCCTTAGGAGACATGAGGCCCCGACGATCAAATTGTATGTCTTGGAATTTTTGAGTGCAAAATGTGTAACATGTAAGAGGGGATGATGTGGGAGTCCGACAGTCAATTTGTATATCGCAGAAGTTTGGGTGTTTTTTGTAGGTCACAGAACAATGGAAGTGAAATCTAGAGCCTGCCTTCCTGGGAATTCCTGATCGAAAAAGTGGCTAGGTATGGAATGGGAAATCGATTGGTCAGAGTCGTGATATAAAAGCATGAGTGAAAATGTGAACCCGTGAGTCTGTCAACCCGTGCAGTTAGACATTTTCGAAAAACAACTAAGTAACCAGAAAGAGAAAGTAGAGGGGAAAAAGAAAGGGGAATTTGGTTAAGTATAGAAGAGGGAAAATAAGGGGATAAAAGAGAGTGGGAAAATAGAAAAGCGGAGGGCAATTTTTGTAAGCGGGAATTGGTCTCAAACAAGCCCCATTGTTGCAAAATCATCATTTTTTAGTCAAATATTTTATCCACTTACTCATTTTCTATTGTGCTTGTATCATTAAAAAGGGTGTGATAAAATGCTTTGTTGAAGATTTGTTTTTATTGAAACTTGTGGGAGTAATTGTGTTCTTCATACATTGTTTAATGCCTTGAATTATTATTTTAAGTATTAAACTTCCTTCATGATGAGTTGTTAGCATTAAAGCTTAATAATTGCATATCTACAAATAAACGTATTGTACTGTCAACTTGACTGTAATTATAACAACGACGAAGTTGAATTTTAATATTGTGGTTGATTTCATAGCCCCATTTGATTTCAGGTAGCATATATCATTTTTTTTTCAAAATATTTGCGAAGAAGAAATTTTGTATTTTCATTAATAAAGTAAAAGTGCTCAAATAGAGGCCAGGGGATGGACAACCAATAAAATGTTTCCTTTTGGAGTGAAGGAATCAAGGAAGCGAGAGGGAAATAAGAGATCGTTCACTCAACAAGGTTGAGATAAGAACAAAACTTCTTGGGCGGGGCCCCAACTCCCCCATCGTGAATTAGTGTTGTTATGTTCTATCTGCATTACAAATGGAATTGAATGTTGGTTTGAAACTGTGTGAAATTCATTTATGTTTCCATAGAAGTCTCATGTGATCAACACAAAGCATTGTCATATAATTGTTCAATTATCCATGTTTGATCAAATTACTTGAGTCAATACAATATTTAATAATTACAAGACTATCGAACCATGCAAACAAGAAGAGGTGTTAAATCCAACAAAGAAGCACCAACCAAGATTTCAAGGCAATTTTTTAATAGTAAATATATAAAACAAATAGTGGGTAATATATATTTATCCATAGACATTGGACTGAGTTCTTTGCACCGAACAATTGAACATATTTGTCATAAATACAGGTAGAGGAGTTACAAAAAAAAATAAAAATGGATACAATTATGTGTTGTTCATCTAGTGCGAAAACATGCAGGAGCTATCGACAAGCTCTTGAACATGCATACAAAATTGATTTTCATGATTTTTTAGGAACTCCTTGCAGTCTTCTCCTCTGAAGGTCAATGTTGGTTGCGACAATATCAACAAATTACAGAATACTTGAGGTGACAAAGAAACAGGAGAGTGGTTCCGCAGTGGAATAATTCTTTGGCTTGAAACATGTCAACAACACTCCTTCTCCTGACGATGGTCACCTAGAGACATTGCAAAACACCATTGAATTGTACAAACAACAGAGAAAAGGCCCCAGTGAGAAGATTTTCTAATCCCTGGCTACCACTGCCAAGATCACGACATCTCGGAGCATCACTCCAACATCCCACCCTAGTAGGAAAGAAACCCAGAATTCTTCAAATGTAGGAGGATATAAGAACCCTCCTCACAGTAAAATTGATAGTTCTCACAAGATTCTTGTGAGGAAGAAGATAAAAAATGTTGTAGGGAAAGCGGAAGAGACCAAAACTGAAGTGAGGACACACCAATAGACCACCTCCTTACAGTCATAGACTTCAGGGACACATCCTACACAATAAATTCCAGAGGTCCAAGTTACTTCGTTCTCACTGGAAGTAGACCAAGAGACCACATCCTTATAGGAAAAGACTTCAAGGAAATAGGTTGCACGAGAAATTGTAGAGGTCCAAATTACTTCATTCTAGGTGGAAGGGGATGAGTAGTAGGAATATTCCTTGCACCATTGGGAGTTTTGGTCCTCACCCCCTAAGATGTTAATTGTATATCCAAAGAACAAGAGATTGGTATCGCAATTGAATAATTCTTTGGCTTGAAATATATCTCTCGATGTACCAAGAGACCATTTCCTTACAGTCAAAGACTTCAGGGACATAGCCTGAACCAGGGACAAATCCAAACCTAATCCATAACCCTAAAAATGAAAGGAAAGGATACATATCTAAGGGAAAGGACTGTCATCCAAGTCGAGAAACTCAAACTCTCAAGCTACAAAGCGACTGTTTCGTTCAGCATCGATTTCTTTTCTGAAACCCCTTCCTTTGGTCTTGTTAGGGCCATCATCGTCAAGGCGAGAAGTTCCCCTAGTTATGGTGGATTTCAATTTGGGAACAGGAGTGGGAATAATGTCTGCATTTCCATCATCCATCGTTGTATCATCGTCCATCAGATCGTCTTCTTTCAGCTCGAAATCAACAACANGGGGGCCTATCTGAGCAGGGGGGGTTGCCTTGGAATTCTTTGGCTTGAAATATATCTCTCGGTGCACCAAGGGACCATATCCTTCTTTTCTTCTATGCATAAGGAGATGAGTAGTAAGAATATGTCATGGACCACTGGAAGTTCTAGTCATCATGTCCGAAGGTGTTTACTATATCTGGAAAGAACTGTTGTCAAACTGTTGCCACAAGTTAACGAGAACGATTGTTTTCTCCATATCATGTTTGAAATGAACATTCAGAAGGGATAATATAAACCTAAGCAAATCTTGGTTTAATGTGTATCAATGGGAGATGTCCTCCAACCTTTCACAGATTAATGACAATTTCTACAGTTCTTTCATAATGAGTTGTTACCATTAAATATTACTAATTGCATACTTATAAAAAAGTGTGAAGGTGGCAGTGACGACAAAGAGAGATTAGGGATTGGAGATTTCGTGAAGCCGCCAACTAGACGACACGCGAAAGATATTCCATGATTCTTGAAATGAACACTCGAAAGGGATAATACAACCCTCCACAAATCTTGGTTTAATTCATATTAATGACATATCTCCTCCAACCTTTCGGGCATTAATGAAAATATTAATGGTTCTTGCATGATGAGCTATTAGCATTAAAGCTTAATAATTGCATATCTAGAAAGAAGTGCGAAGGTGGCGGGGATGGCGAAGAGAAATCAAGCATTGGACATTTCGTGAACCCACCAACATGCGAAAGAGATTCCAAGAAATGGCCAAGTATGGGAAGCGGTCGATCGAGCTTCAAAATAGGGCCACAAGTTATACTCAGGAGACGTAAGGGCCCGATGGTCAAACTGTATGTCTCTGAACTTTTAACTGCAAAATGTGCAACACGAAACAGGGCATGATGATGGACTTCGACGACCAATTTGTATATCGTGGAACTCCAGGTGTTGTTTGTAGGTGATGGAACAATGGAATTGCAATGTTGAGCAATCCTACTTGGGAACCGATGATGGAAATAGTGTCCAAGTATGGAATGGGGAAGCGTTCGGTCGGACTCGTGATATAAAAGCATGAGACATAGTCAGAAAAATGACTAAGTAACCATAAAGGGAAAGTAAAGGAGAAAAAGAAAGGGGATTTTGGTTGTCAATTTGTATATAGGGGAAGTCTGGTTGTTGTTTGCAGGGGGTGGAACAATGGAAACACAATGTTGAGCCCGCCTAGTGGGGAACCCAGGATCGAAAAAGTTGTTGAGTATGGAACAGGGAAGTGGTTGGTCGGAATCATGATATAAAAGTATCAGTGGAAATATGAATGCATGAATCCACCAACCTGCGCACTTAGACATTTTCCGAAAAACGACTAAGTAACCAGAAAGGAAAAGTAGAGGGCAAAAAGAAAGGGGAGGGAAATTTTCAGAAGTAGGAATTGGTATTAACAAATCTCCATTGATGGTCTTAACAATAACTATGAAGTGAATTAGAAAGGTGAACAGGCTCTTCAATCAAGGAATAGAGAAAGTGAGTCATGGTTATACTTTCCAGGATGTGTTTGCATAAGAGAAGCATAAAAAAGCTACAGAAAAAATAAATTTTGGGATGTTCAAGTAAAATTATTGTACTGTCAACTTCACAGTAAGTATAACAACGACGAATTTTAATTTTAATTTTATATGGTTGATATCATAGTTCCATTGGACTTCACATAGAATATATCCTTTTATTTCAAAATATTTCTGAAGATGAATTTTGGTAATTTCATCGATCAAGTAAAAGTGCTAAAATGAACTACATATTACATTTTCTTAACAGAGATTACATTAAAAGGTAAAGCAGGTCTTGTATATTCTTTAAGATCATAGAAAAACCATTAAGATCCTAAATGTATCAACCAACCATAATTCAAAAACCGGGCCAATGAGAACCTGGAGCTATAGCACGAAAGCACATGAACAAAAGTGTGCCAAACACAAGACATGACAAAATCAATGGAGATTGGGAATTGTATCCCATCTATAACCAAATCCCTAAATGGGCACCAAGAAATTTGTCGATTACTATATTACCATGAACCAACATCACTATGAAAATTTTCTTTTGATAGTACTATGAACCAATATCACGTTGACCTGACAATGTTCTAACATTACTAGTTTTAGAAAAGAGTGTCAACATTTAACTTATTGGAGTTCGAACAATGCCAAATTTGCAATATTATTGAAAATTCCTGATGGTTCCATTCAGAGGAGCAAGCCATTTTGACGACACAAAGGATGGAACTTATTTATTCATAGTTGGATACTTTGTATGAGGTCTGTCCTCATGCTTCTCATTCCTAGATTGAACAATCTTATGCGCTTCCAGTTCAATTTTCCATGGCACTGCAAAATTCTATTCATATCCTCATTGAGTAGCATGGACAGGTACAGATGAGATTGTTTTGTTTCATGTCAATGTTTGATATGATTTTTTTTTTTTTTTGGTTTAGCCGATATGCAGTATGGGATTGTCCTCATTTAATGTAAATTTTCTATGGACACGAAAGTCGCGTAACATGTAGGCATTGTTTTCCTTTTTCTTTAGGTATACTTCATATGGAAATTCTTCTAACCCAGAAAGAACATATTTTAACAGAGGTTGTCTAATTGTACAATGTACAATTGTGTTGTTGAGGGTTTGGATGGCACATTGAGTCAATGTCTATATATGTAAGGGCATTTTTTACTGCATCGTAGGCAATCAATTGTGCCATCATTTATGAAAATAGAGGCAGAAGCAGGAGAGTTGCATTTGGCACATACAGGCTCAAAGGGGACCGAGTACACACTCACTGCAACCAAAACACCCTCAATCTGCGCATGTAAGCATAGTAGTTAATATATTGAACAATATAATATACAATTGTACAACAAAAAAGCTGCAAAAAATTGTTCAAGGCAACTTCTATGAGAAAAGTGTGGATGGAATTGTAGATGTATACGCACAACAGTTGTCGAGCTAGTTATTTTCTTAAGATCCTGAACTATATCTTTTCGCAATTCTGGTACAAATTTTTCTTGGGTTGTGAGAAAGATCCTGTATTTAACATCTCTTTTCTTTGTTATATTTTTGAAGAACATAAGTGGACATTTCCCTTTATGAAATTGTTGTTCCAATGAGGAAAACAAATTTGAATAGGTGTCAAACAATTGCAATTGCAACATGGAACAGTTCAATAGTTGTGTAACATAACTGAGATATAGGAACATGTGAAAATAAAGGAAAAAAATAGATATGGAGAATGATACAATTGCCTTATCGTTGTTTGACTCTCCAACTTTTATATGGAGAATGTGTTGCGAGCCAACTTTTCTCGCGAGTATGACAATTGCAGCAATGGTTCTGATTGGGTAAGTGTCGTCGCTCTGTGCAAGTTGGATGATTGTTGTGTCCGGTACGAAACGATATTCTGAACAAATCGTGGGAATTTTTCCCACAATACTTGTTTCTTTGAGCGATATAATCTGATCACAATCACCACAGTCATATACTGTTTTTGGCAATAAATTAAAATTTGTAATGGATATCCCATTACCTAGCAAGATCTTTTTTGTCATGTCAGCATGCACAATGCATCTAGTTTTGTTTTACTTGTCTAAGTAGGTGCTATACACGACCATTATGTCCCCAATGAACACTTGTCCAATTCGACGGTTGTTCAATCCTTCTATCGATAGTATATTGGGTGTTCTAAGTTTGGACCTGGTGAGATTTTTTGAACATAAAAAGTAATGTGAATGGTAGTCTGCATCATTTTTTTGTTTTCTTTTTTTTTGGCATAAATGTACAAGTAGACGCACAACTTGGATGAAGTATGTAGGTTAGAGTTTTGTAACCATACTTCTTAGTCTGCGGAGCTTGCACTATGTTGGGTGTTTCACTTGTGCTCGTCAATACTTCTTGTGAACTGCAAAGCATGTGTTGTAGATGACATCAACATATTTATCATGGCATAGATGAATAAATAGTTCAGTATATTTGTATGGTAAACATAGCAAGAGCACAATGTATGAATCTTTACCTTTGGCCTTGTCACTATGTTGATGTTTGCGATGATTGACTACTCATGCCCATGTCACTCGTCCAACTTTTTTTGTTGCAAGCATGTGTACATGAACGAATAAATATGCATATGCATTGTATATTTTTCATAATTGTTCTGGATGTCATATACAGGCTCGAAGGAGATGGAATATGAAATAGGGTGTCAAGGGATACTCAGGAAACATGAGGATCCGACGGTCAAATTGTATGTCTCAAAAATTTTGAGTTCAAAAATGTGTAACACGGAATAGGGCATGAAGGGAAGTTGTTTGCAGGTCATGGAAGAATAGAAGCACAATATTGAGCCCACCAGCCCGAGATTCTGGCTGTCAATTTGTATATCGCGTAACTCAGGGTGTTGTTTGGAGGACACAGAACAATAGAAGCAAAATTTTGAACCCGCCAGCCCTGGAACCTGCGATCAAAAAGTGGCTAAGTATGGAATGAGGAAGTCATCAGTAGGACTCGTGATATAGAAGCATGAGTATAAATGTGAACCCGTGAGTCCACCAACCCACACACCTAGAAAGTTTTGGAAAAATGACTAAGTAAAGCAACCAAAAAGGGAAAGTAGAGGGAAAAAAGAAAGGGGAATTCGATTAAGTATAGAAGAGGGAAAAAAAAAGGATAATAGAGTGGGAAAATAGGAAAGGGGAGGGAAGTTTTCAGAAGCGGGAAGTCTCAACAAAGGCCCATTGTTGCCAAATCATCATTTTCTAGTCCAATATTTTATCCACCTACTCGTTTTGTGTGTTTTATTTAACATCACAATTGGTATACGTTTTTGAAGATTGTACTTCAGCTTCCTCTGTTGCGGCATATAATATTTCATCCTCTTGTCCAACCAATCTGCTTTTTTCAATGTAGCAATGCAGAAAATACAATGGACATGAAGGTAAGTTGGTATGTAGAAAGACATGTAAAAAAATAAATACAATTCTATTTATTTCAATGTAGCAGGACATAAAATACAATTGACATGAAGATAAGTTATTATGTAGGAAGATACATAGTATCTACATACAATAAATTAGGTGCAAAGTAGTAGAACAAATATACAGACAATAAATGAAATACAAAACAATGGAATATAAAATAAGAGTAGAAGCATGCACCTGCGTATTTCCTCTTCTACATTAGTGGTTAAGAGTCCTTCGTCTTCTCCAGTTTTTTTGTTTGTTTCAATGTGGGAATGCACAAAATACAATGAACATGAATGTAAGCTGGCATGTAAGGGAAAACAGGTAATATATACATAAAGTAAATGAGAATCAAATGAATAGAATAAAAGATAGAGTTAGAAGCATGAACCTTTGTTTTTCTTGATCCATGGTTGTGGTTATATAGAAATTTTCCTGGCCATAATATATTACAAGCCAGAAAATATTAAGAAGTTGGATGGTCCCAGCTGAATGATTTGGTTTTGTGCANTAATTTTATAATATGTTTGATGTATATTTCATAATTCAAGTACAAGACAAATTGTATCATGGTCAGACCAGTTTGTGTATAAGATAAAGAGGTTGTACTGTGATATGGGCACATTTCACCATATATGGTCAATAAATGTGTTTTGTACATGTTTTATCTTAACCTAAAGAAAGCAGAGATTGTAATTGCACATGCAGTTTTCCAATTCTTTTGTTATGACACTACTTTGTAGCATGTCAACACTGAAGTCTCCTAGAATCATAATGGTTTCTTTCAGATGTAAATGGTGTAATGCATTTGAAAAAACATTCATTATGTTAGCAATGTTGCACACGGAGGAGCACAAAGATTGAATATTGCAATTTGCAATCCACGAAAAACTATTCTTGCAAGCACCATCTCAACATCTTTTTCTTCTATAAGAACATTTTGCAAAGGCATGTAGTTATGGTTCAAAGTTTGGAGAAAAAAATTGGAGAAACATTTAAGAGCATGAGAGAAAGGTATGCCAATTTTGTGCAATTTTGTTGCAACTTAGCCACCGTTGTACCATACCTAGCCCTTCTACAACTACCTGTAGTTTTCTTCTACAAGAACATCTTGGAAAGGCAACAAGCTTGACATCGTATTTTTCATGCGAAAGACACGGGTTTGATTCGTGTACGGGATAGGTAGGTACTCATTCTTGGGAAAGTTGGGAATATCATAGAGGGCAAGGTTTGAAGGATGAATAATTCCTTATTTAATTGAGGCGTTAGATTTCCACTTCATCACATACGACAAAGGACCGAGATTTGTAATTCTAGAAAAAATGATAGCCGAAGTTGTGCAGACGACATTGGCATGCACATGGTGCAGAGCCTAGGGAAACAATCGGAGGAAAATTTAAGAGCAAGAGAAAAAGATATGCCAACCTCTATGGAAAGCCTGTAGGATAAGAATGATGAATAAATACTTAAAAATTCTTACATGAAAAATGGAAACAACGAATACGAATGAAAGTATGTTATTGAAAATTACTCGTCAATGATGAACAATAGAACTGCAGGCCCAATTGCGGGTGCAGGAATTGAACCCTGCAAAGTGAAAAAAAACAACCCCAACTGTCGGTGCAGGACCCCAACCTTGCAAAGTCGAAGTAAACAAAAACAAGAAGCAAGCAACAAACCAGTGACCAAGCATGAACAGGTCCAATTGCAGGTGCAAGACCTCAGCCCTACAAAATTGAACCAAAGAAAAAGAAGCAACAACCAACAAACCAGTGAACAAGTAACAACCAGTGAACCAGTAAAGAATATATGTATCTTCAATGATGACTAAATTTCATTCCAATCATAGAAGAAATATGAAACATATCATGACCATGCGACTGGACATACTTAAACATTCTTGCTTGTAAATTGTAAACAACAAACAATAATGAATAAATACGAATGAAACTATGGCATCAAAACTTACTCATCAACGATGAACGACAGAATCGTAGGTCCAATTGTGGGTGCAAGACTTGAACCCTGCAAAGTGAAAAAATACCTCCAACTGCGGCTGTAGGATTCCATCCTTGAAAAGTTGAAGGAAACAAAAGCAAGAAACAAGCACCAACAGGTCCAACTACAGGTGCATGACCTCAACTTTGCAAAGTTGAACCAAACAACAACAAGCAACAACTGACGAACCAACGAACCAGCGAACAAGCAACAACCTATGAACCAATAAACAATATATCTATCTTCAATGATGACTAAATTGCATTCCAAGCATAGAAGAAGTATGAAACATATGATGGCTATGTGAGTGGTGGTGGACAACAATATTATCCAAATTCACTGCAACATTTTATGGAAAAATTCGAGGAAAAATGTATTGTGACAGGTGTATTTAAGTAAACATTTAAGGTTGTCAAGCTTGTTTAAGGGCCTCATGCTATGTAAACATTTAAGCTATCCGACCTATTTAAGGGCCTCGCGCTATGTAAACATTTAAGTTGTCAGGCCTATTCAAGTACCTTAAAAAGAGTGTCAATGCTCAAAACTTTCGGTATGTAAACATTTCAATAAAAATATAAATAATAAAAACATTAAAAAAGAGCGACGATGCTCAAAACTTTCGATATGTAAACATTTCAATACAAATAAAATAATTAAAAAAGAGTGTCGATGCTCAAAAATTTGGATATCTAAACATTTAAAACATTGGGAATAGCGAAGCTGATAATAAGACTTCGAATCTATTCTCCAATGAGATGATGACATATAAGTTTTTTTTTATTATATAAAATATAAAAAATAATGTTTTTAGTTCTATAGGTCGAACAATAGAGATGATGCGAAAATTTATAGTCAAAGGACATATTAATATAAAGTCAACGAATTATCGATCGCTATAGTCCCTCTATGCCTTCAGCAAGGACTAATAAAGTTAACCCTTTCACGATGTAATAAACTTAGCCCTTTCACTATGTAACGAAAAGAGAATTTATTCGCACACATCAACATGGTAAAGGATTTTATATGTATTAATTTCAAAAAGCATGTGAGGAAGTTAACATAGTAATATATATAAATAGTTTTCTAAATAAATAAGTGAACGAATTATATTTATATTAACAATTAAAATGAAATAAAAATGAAATAGAATTGTTAATATATTTATTGGATAAATTTTTAAATGATAAAAATTAAAATTAAAATTTATTTATAAAATGTTTAATAGGATTTAACATTTTTAATTAAAAAAATTTAGGCAAAAGTTGAACATAAGTAGGAAAGATAATAACATGTCCTTTTAATTGTTTAAGTTAAATTTAATTGACTCATAATCTAAAAGACTAGATGATTTTTTAGTGGATAATTCTATTTTCACTAATAATATATTAATGGAGTCATTATCCTTAAAAAAATTAAATTTGGTCATTCTATAATTTCACTTCATCTACAACTAAATTCAAGATAAAAGAACATCCAATTAGAGTTTGAAATGACATGGATATTATGATCTACAATCTAATGTATATTGTGTAATCAAATATGTATACACTAAAGAAAATATTTTTCAAAATCAAAAAATAAAATATATGTTTTATTATAATAATAATAATAATCTATTTTTAAAGTCATGACAGACATCAAATTAGTGTATGTTAGATGTGGAATAACAAAACTTCTAAGATTCTTTAAATACTAGAAAAATATTTTTAATTCTTCAAAAACAATTTTTTAAAGTAACATGGTTTTGATATTTATAAAACACAACTAAAGAACTTTGTTTAAGGGAGTAAATCGAAATAATTAGATTTTTGCTTATGAGAAAACTTGTGGATCCATATATTTAAATAATCAACCCTAGATTTCACTAAGGTTCAATATCATTTTTTAGGATTTTGAATATCATTAAATTAAACATCATTTTGTACATTATTTGGAAGTATGAAATGGAACATGTCATACAATTAGAAGTGAAAATAGATTTCGAGAAATCCCCTTTAGAAAAGAAAATGAAAATTTCAAAACGTGTCAATTTCAACCTCTTCTTGTTCAACGTAATAGGCACCACTCTCTTCTTCTGAGGGGAACATAAAAATGTTAGATATCTTAGTTAGTCTTCACCCATTGAAAATTAGTGACATTTGGCCATGATTTGTCTAAGAATAAAGTAATAGGGCTTGAGACCAAAGTGAACTGAGCTTGATTTGAATGATAAGATGGTGAAGCAAGTTCTATAGCAGGTGAAGTCAATTTTGGCTATGAAGATTGATGTTGTAGATCACCACTTTCCACCAAATCATGATCTAAGGTATAGGCAACTCAACCCTCCTCTTCCCTTTACATTAATTGCAAATAATCTTATAATAGTCTTCCACAAAGATAATATATTTTGTTTGGCATAGTCATTAGCTAGTTGGCATATAGATTAGAGTATGTTTTGTCCTTTGCTTCCATTTGGAGTGACCAAGTGGAAATGCGACACACTCGGCATAGAGATCAGAGTATGTTTCATCCTTTGTTTCCATATGGAGTGAACAAGTGGAAATGTGACATACTTGGCATAGACATTAGAGTATGTTTCACACTTTGTTTTCATTTGGAGTGAACAAATGAAAATGTTACACAATCAGCTTTGCAATGAAATTGATGGAAAATGTGATTTGATAATTAGTTGAAAGAAAATAATATGATTCATATTTGGAGTGAACAAATGGAAATGTTATACACTCAACTTTGCAATGGAATTGATGGAAATAATGGTTTAAGCATTACTTGAAAGAAAATAATATGATTCAAGATCAATGTGTCATTGTTACTGGAATTGATGGAAATAATGGTTTAAGCATTAGTGGAAAGAAAATAATATGGTTCAAGATCAATGTGTCATTGTTACTGGTAAACATATTCTCACTTTAAAAGAAAAGCATTGGTATTAGTGAGCATATTCTCAGTTTGGAGGAGTCTCGACTCTTCATGCCCTCACGAGAGTCTTACTGGTAAGACAAGTAAAGATTGCTTAAACATCCTATCTCTCCAATTTTTAGTAAAAGGTCATACTAACACATAGTAAACATTTTATATTTTTATTACTAACCAAGTGATTTTCAACTTAATGTTATAATTATATTTTGTATGAAATTTTTGTAACTTAAAATTTAATTTAAGTATATGACTTTGATGGAATTTTTTTATTGAAAACCCTTATTACTAATATCATGGTTTAAAAATAATAAAGAATATACATTTGTTTTAAGATAATGTTGATCTTAATATATTTATTTTAATTTTTGGGTATGTTGATGTTTGGACAATATAAGGAAAAAATTATTCCATATATATATATGACATGATATTTATAATACAAAGTATAAATATATATAATAAATAAGTGGTTATTTATTATTTAAGGGATGTATCCTTTCATGGATGGTCATCATATGTTCTCTATATATGGAACACTCGCCATTATAATAATATATTCATTTATTGAATATTATCTTAGATGAAAAATCAACATGGTATCAGAGCAAGAATGTACTTGAATCCCTCATGGGAGGGCTTAGGTAAATGGAATCCTTTGGGATAAATATTGCTCCCTTAAATAAATGATTTTGGTATGATTTGAGAGCCATATGCATTAAAGGGCCGTAGCAAATTTTTGTACGGTACAATTCGTTATGAAAAGACCGTACGATGGGAATGCTTACTGGGAGGTATAAATTCCAAGTAGGGTCTATGTTTGTGTGATAGGAAGCGCTGGAGCACCATTAGATGGAATTCATTGCGAGTTTGAACAAAATTTGAACTGGTCCTCAAACAATTTGAAGTTTTATCTCTAATCCATGAGTTAGGGCTTAGTCATAGGTTATTACTTGTAGAAATTGACAAAGCCATGCACAGGAAACAACAACAGGTTGTTGTAGGCGTATGATCGACGCTAGAAGCCAGGGTATTGTTATCACTATGCGATGGCTCTAATGGCTTCCCATCCCCATGTTGTCTCTCTCCTTCATTGAAATTTCATGCTTGTATGCATCGACATGTAAATGCATACACATGTTTTACTGAATTCATAAAGGGATTTGAGATCATGCAGGCTACTTATGTGATAGGAGATGTGGTGTCGGGGATGGGAGCAAGGAGGTGTGGTGCTGGTAATGGGAGGATCACCTCTTGTCCGATTTTAAATTGCCAATGATAAACCACATGCCCTACCCAACTCCATGCCTTTTACCCTATCCCTAAATCGTATAATTATCTTTCACTTCTTCTATCGAGTGTTAGATAGGAACACTTGGCTCACCAAACGGTTCTGGATGAAAACTATGGGCTAGTATGCAGAATTTCCTGGCACTAATGTTTTTGGTGGAACTTCTGGTGTTGGAAATGAGTGCACAGGTGTTGGCGATAGATACAGATTTATCTACCAAGAAAAATGCATTCTTGATGTTGTTTAATTGGGCTTAGGAGCATGCGATTGATAGCCTTATGTGTGTTGAAATTTTGGTATGCTCATTTAACCATAGACAATGTCACATCATTGTCACCCAACAATAGGAATTCACTATGCCACCCCCGAGCACACTAACCTTTTCTTAGATAGAATGATTCTGACAAGTCCACACTAAAACCAATAGATAAACCCTAACTAGAAACACCATCATTGCAACTACAACACAATACCAAGACAAAGTACCTCTACTAATAGAAGCATACCTTTACCAAGAGAAACACACAAGAGTGATACCAGAAAGATTGATATTACACCACGACAACTGTTGCACCACCCTCTCCATACTTCTGCCTCCTTCTATTACAATTGAAATTGTTGCTCCTCATACTTGCACCCTCCTTCTGTCAAGTGAGTGTATGAGAGTGTATAAATGAGCTAAGTTGTCACCTTATTTATACTTATTTTTCCAGTGAACTTTTCCCACAGGGTCGACTTGTCTTTCTGGGGTTTTCTATTTCTTTATTATTTTTCTCCTTGGGTCTACTTCTCTTCTAGGGTTTTCACTCATATGTTTAATGGTTCTCTTACTTACAAAATATTATATTCTAAGTACAAAGGTTACACTTGGAGGTTAATTGACCTCCCACAACTACCAAAACATAAACAATTTGGAACCTCAATGTTGTGCTGAAATGGGAGGATTTGTTATAGGTGGTTGTTCTCGAGTTGATCTGGAAGGTCTATAGGTAAAACCCCGCAGAGAAGGAGAAATATGTCAAAACGAGTCGCAAAGCATGGTTGGCGTGGTAGTAGTCATTTTGGACTAGGGTTCTCCTAGAAAGAGGGAGCCAATTAGCTCATGCAGAGAGGCATACATAGAGGGAAAGACCTTCCAACATGATGTTAAGGAGAGAAATTGTCAGACATGATGGTTAGAGACAGGAAGTCTCTAGGAGTAGTATACCTCCAAGAAGAGATCATACCAGATAGCAAAGACAGTTCCAATGATCATGGATACCTCCAGTCAAGACTGATTGTAGCACAACTATGGTGATAGATAGAGTAGAGGAGGAAAACACATTATGAGAATCAGAGGGTGCATGTTTAGTAGTCCTAGTACATGAGTCAAGCTAGGAGATGTTGAGGAAGCAGGATTGGAAGCAGTTCTAGTGTATGTAGAGGCACTCCCATAGAGGCGGGAGGTACTATCCAGAGGGAGCAGAGATTGAGTTACCTCCAGAGA
This sequence comes from Picea mariana, assembly GCA_032191745.1. Taxonomy (NCBI): domain Eukaryota; kingdom Viridiplantae; phylum Streptophyta; class Pinopsida; order Pinales; family Pinaceae; genus Picea; species Picea mariana. Next base: position 24,432 of record JASDQU010682208.1, on the reverse strand, counting down.
AGGAGGAAGAGCTAGATTCCGTTTCATGGGGAGTGCACATGACATAAAGAGTACTTCAGGAGCATACTTTAGTTTGGGCTCTGCTATGATATATTGGACTAGACGGAAGAAGAATTCTGTCATACTCAGTACTGTAGAGGCAGAGTATATTGTAGGTTGTGATGCAAGTACAGAAGCAATACGTCTTCGTAAGCTAGTTTTTTTAATGTTTGATTAGGCACTAGATTCGACTGTAATATACTGTGATAATCAAAGTTGTGTGAAGCTTTCAGAGAACCTTGTGTTCCATGATAGGTAGAAGTACATTGAGATCAAGTATTATTACATTTATGATCGAGTCCAAAACGGAGAAGTAAAACTCCAGTATATCTCCACCGATGAGAAGATACTGGATATTCTGACGAAGCCCTTGTCCAAAGGGAAGTTTGTTTACTTTAGGGACAAGTTGGGACTTGTGGAAATTTCTCCCCTAGTTGAGAGGGAGTGTTGATATGTATCATGCTAGTACAACTTAGATATGATGCATTAGTATCATGCTAGTACAACTTAGAGATGATGCACTTTACTGACTCACATCATGCTAATACAACTTAGATATGATGTAGTAACATCATCCTAGTACAACTTAGAGATGATGTAGAGGCACTGATCTACATCATGCTAGTACAAATTAGATATGATGTGGAGCATCATGCTAGTACAAATTAGATATGATGTGGAAGAATCATGCTAGTACAACTTAGAGATGATGTAGATGATACTCCACATCATGCCAATTCATCTTAGATATTATGCATTCACATCATGTTAGTACGGCTTAGAGATGATACAGTGGATGATATGACTTGATGTTCACCATGTCAGATGAATTATGGCTCAGATATGATGCAGTTGATGATATGACATGATACATTTGATGTAAATTTTCATTGGATAAAATTTGTCAACTTGAATACATTTAGTTGGTTGTTATGAAAATCCCCCTAGTTAAGAAGGAGTGTTGAATTTTTGTAACTATGGTCGGTCTTCATAATGTATATATTCGAAAAAGAATATTCTAGAAAAGAATATGTGTACTTGTAAAATTCGGCCCTACATGTGGCATAGATGGCGACCTAATCAGGAAGCATTGTCCTTGTAGTTATGTGACACTTCGTTGTGTGCATGACAATTGTAGGACACATGTGTAGTTGTGAGACTATGACAGAGACTGTGTGTCTCTGGACAATAGTTTTGTGCTACTACTGTGGTTGTGTACCACTAGTGGAGATTGTGTGTCTTTGGATAGTAGTTGTGTGCTACTACAGTGGTTGTGTACCACTGGCAGTGACTATGTGTCACTAGACAATAGATGTGTGCTACTACGATGGTTGTGTATCATTGACAAAGATTGTGTGTCTCTGGACAGTAGTTGTGTGCTACTACAGTGGTTGTGTACCACTTGAAGTGACCATGTCACTAGAAAATAGTTGTGTGCTACTAGCAGTGGTTGTGTACCACTGGACAGTAGTTGTATACTACTATGGATTAGCATAGTCATGTTCTATTGGATGAGATTGTAGTATTTGTGTGCTACTAGCTAATTTTCATGGAGACTACCATATTTCTTGGAAGTATACGTGTGCTACTAATTGATCACAAATATCGTGACAAATGATTTGAGCTACCAATGGTATGGTAGTAGTTGTGTGCTACTAGTTGATAGTAGAGTAGTCGGTGGAATACTAGATGAAGACATCGTGGAAAGCTACCTTCCTAGTTAAGAGGGACCGTTGATGTTTGAGGCAACAAGAAAGAGACATTATCCCTAGAGGGTCATGTGTGGATGAGTAGGGGGGAATGTGGAATTCATCCTAACATGCCTAAGATGGTTAGATGAAGGAACCAAGACATTGGTTTCATGAAGAAACCTCAATCTATCTTGGGGTACATTGTTTCCATGAGGGAACCTTGATGGGTCCTAGAGAAGACATTGTTTCCATGAGCCTTAATATTTCTTAGACATGTGTTCCACGAGGGAACCACAAAATTTCTTGTATGGACACAATTCATGAGTGAGATGAGACATTGGTTTCATGAGGGAACCTCGATATGTCAAGTATGGTCCAAGATGACTTAACTTGATCAGCCCCAAGGGGACTGGCCACCCCTTGTAGGATGAACTATCTCAAGTCTTGTGGATACCAACTACATGACATGTATAAACATAGGTGAATTTTTCTAGTAATCATTGAGAATACCTTCACCTAGATTGGGCTGCAGACCAATGGAGATAGGATACATCTATCACAAGGTTGTACTTGTGATAAATGGGCCCAAGCATAGTCCTTCCTTGATCATGAAAAGAAGTGATATGGACTCGAGGTGATTTCCATGTGTCAAATAACATTGGGATGAAATTCACTCACAGGGGTGTACCTGTGGTAAATAGCCTTAGTGTGATCTTTGTCCTTAGTCATGGTGATTTGACTTGGAATGATAAAGACTTAACGATGTCAGATGTTATCACATATGGACCTAGAGTGAGCTTGATCTCAGAGAGAGTCAATTGGCTCAGAGGGAGAGCCGCGGAAGGAGTTTCCCCTCGGTTCAGGTGGGAGAGATACATCTCCCAAGGCTGATAGGTTTCATGAGTCTAGAGCGAAGTTTGTATACTTCAAAGACAAGTTTTGGCATGATGAAGAATGTCTCCCTCATTGCGAGGGAGTGTTGATGTTTGGACAACATCGAGAATACATTCTTCCATATATATAATAATAAATAAGTGGTTATTTATGATTCAACGGATGCATCCTTTCATGGATGGTCACCATATTTTCTCTATATATGGAACATTCATCATTGTAATAATATATTCATTTATGCAATATTATCTCATATGAAAAATCAACAAGGTATAGAGAGCATAAATATATTTAAACATGAGTATCTTGGAGGGAAAAAACTCCAAAATGTACACTTTGATATTCAATAATTTGTATAGATCCCTCGAGGATCAAACATAAAGTTACATTTATGTTAATTGATTTGGAGTTGTTATTTAATTACGTCCACTGGATTTTTATTTTTCATTAGCCTATAAAATCATATCACATGCAGTATTTATGAACAAACATGTTTAAATTCTACCCCATTGTTAGGGATCAAACCTCCCTAACCCCTCACGTAGGTAGAATAATATATTTACATGTAATAAAGGCCAATATTAATAAGGTCTAGAAATAAGGAAGAATAAGTCAAACGTAAGAAGACCTAATATAAGCTTCCGCTTCTAGAAGGATCTTCCTCTAGATTATTCTTTTGGATAGACGCATTTAGTATAAATAGGAGTAGAGGGTATGAGAAGTTGTCTTGGATATTATTGTAATAGAGATCTTTTCTACTAGAGGTTTCCCCCTCATAGAGGCAAGTGAACATTGCTATCATTAAACAAGGTGCTCTTTCTGGTGTTATTATGGTATTATTCCGGTATTGTTTTGGTTATATCATTGTTGTTCTGTCATTTCTAGCTAAAATATTTTTGTTATGCATACTATTTTATATCTGGAATACTACAAGTGGTATCAGAGCACTTTCATTCGCAGAAAATTATGGGTTAATTTTTTCAGGGTAGATATGTATTATGACGTCTTAAAGCTACAAAGATCTGTCGTTACATGCATAAACCCACGATTGGGGATTCATACACATAGGAAATACAAGTGGTACTTAGCACACATCTGTTGGACACCCTTGTAACCCCTGTTGGTACCCCTTCGAGTGGTAGCACATCAAACAACACCTATATATGGATCGACCTAGATCTCCTAAATCCCTCTATAGATAAACTGATCAATCGCCTGACTTCTATAGTGCCACCGAGAACAACACTCAGAAAGGTACTCTCTAGTACCTGGGTAGTCGGGTAGTATGACTAAGGGCACGGTCTACCCTCCTTAGTTGGTGCCTTGAGATAATGGGTCGAGTACTACCGTTGGACCCCGTACGTATATCAAATAGCTATAGCACATGGAAAACCCTTGTTTGTAGACACCTTGCATACCCTAACCCTTGGGATAGAAACAAAAACAAAATATACAAGATCTGTTGTCGCGCAATTGTGCCTCCTGCATTCGGGTTGCAAAATTACTACACATTTCTTCCTATTAAGAATTTGGGCATTTCAACATTGCAATATTCTTCATATCGAAGTATAACTCCGCAGGAGTAAAAAACAAAAAAAAAAGTTTGGATCCTGTTGGCACCATTATTTGAGCCCTATCCTACAGGATTCCTCTCTTCGCCCTTATCATAGTCATACCTATCATTTTTCAGCAATTGTTTTTTACCATGGACCTGGCCCCTTTCCAACACCCTTATTTGGGCTTTTCCCCATTGGATTCCCCTCGTCGCCCTGATCGTTGTGATACACTTCACCCATAACCCATTTTTAGTGTGGTCCCACCCATCCCTTTTAATTTTCCCTCTTCATCACGGCCCACACTCGTAGCCAAGACTTGGAAGCTCACTTTAATTCCTTGTCCTCTAATTTCACAGAGAACAAACAGGAAGTGAGGCATATCAGTGCCAATTTTTCCACCATCAATAAAAATATGCATTCCTCCATAGACGCCAAAATGGAAACCATCAAACAGGACCTCTCTACCCAGCTTGCATCCTTCACTAACATGATCTCTGCCAAGATGAATATCCTTATCGATATTCCCTCCTCTGACCCACCTTTGCACTAAGAAGATGAAACTTCCTCTAATTCCCAGAAAAATGAAATTGAGAAAATTGTTCAAGAATTGTTCACCGCATGTGTTATTCATCCTAGTACAAGCCCCTACTCTTCTCATGTGGTCATGGTCCTTGAGAAAGAAGGCTCTTGGCACACGTGTCTTGGCTTCCGCGCCCTCAACAAACTCACCATCAAAGACAAATTTCCCATTCCTGTCATTGATGACCTCTTGGATGAATTGAGTGGTGCCTAGTTCTTTACTAAACTTTATCTTCGTTCTAGCTACCACCAGATACGTATGAATGAGGCAAACCTTCCTAAGACTTCATTTTAAACTCATGAGGACCACTATGATTTTTTGGTCATGCCCTTTGGCTTGTGTAACACTCCCTCCACTTTCCACTTTCCAAAGCCTCATGAATCATGTCTTCCATCCTATTCTTCGTCATTTTGTCTTAGTTTTCTTTGATGATATCCTCATCTATATTAAAACCTGGATAGACCATCTTTCTCATGTGGATCAAGTTCTACATCTACTCTCTCAGCACCAACGTTTTCTCAAACAATCTAAATGTTCTTTTGGCGCCTCAGAAGTCGAATACTTAGGTCATATTGTTGGCAAGGCAGGTGTCAGGGTGGATCCTAAAAAGATTGAAGCTATGCAGGATTTTCCTCACCCAAAGACTCTCAAAAGATTGGGTGGATTTGTGGTTTTAATAGGCTATTATCACAAGTTTTTTAATAATTATGGAAAGATTGTGGCAGCTCTCACTGCTCTCCTTAAAAAGAATTCTTTCAATTGGACTCCTACAGCTGATTAAGCATTTCAAACCTTGAAGACGGCTATGTACACCACTCCAGTCCCGACCCTTCCTAATTTCACAAAGACCTTTGTCCTGGAATGTGATGTTTTTGAGAGAGGAATTGGAGCAGTCCTTATGCAAGATGATCGATCTTTGGCCTTTACCAGCAAACAACTATCAGAGTGACATTTGGTCAAATCAATCTATGGAAAGGAAATGTTTTCTATTCTACATGCAGTGGATCTTTGATGCCCTTATATATTGGGGCAACGCTTCCAAATTAAGACAGATCATCAAAGCCTCAAGTATTTTCTGGAACACCGCCCTTCCTCTCGGACACAAAAAAAATGGGTGACTAAGCTCTTAGGATATGATTATGAGATCATTTACAAGAAAGGAAAAGACAATGTGGTTGTTGATGCACTTTCAAGAAAATATGAAGATGAAGGGTCCCTTTTTTCCCTCTCCTTTATCGTACCAGTTTGGATCCGAGCTATTTGCTAGGAATGGCTACAAGATCCCAAAATTTTGCATATGATCCAACAATTGTAGGCCAATTCTCCAGTTTCCCCAGGTTACTCTTGGCACAATGATGAGATTCGCTACAGAGGTCATTTTTATTTAAGTAAACAGTCACAACTTAAATCCACGGTACTTTCTTAGCTTCATTCTACACCCACAACTGGGCACTCAGGGTTTACCAAAACCTATGACCGGTCAAATGCTCTTTTTTCTAGGATGGTATGAAACATGACGTTCTCAATTTTATGGAAGAATTTGATGTTTTTCAATGTAGCAAGGGAGAAATAGTCAAAGCTCTGGTCACACTACAACCGCTTCTGATTCCACCTACTATTTAGAGGGATATCTATATGGATTTTATTGTGGGCTTACCTAAATCAAGCAATAAATCAGTCATCATGGTGATTGTTAATCTTCTTTCCAAGTATGCTCATTTATTTTCTCTTCAACACCCATTTACCACCTCCACTATGGCTTAACTTTTCATGGACTAGGTCTTCAAGCTTCATGGCATGCCTCATTCTATTATTTCTGATCGAGACCCCACTTTCACCAACAATTTTTGGCAAGAACTGTTCAGGCTACATGGCACCCAATTGCATCTCAACACAACTTATCATCCCCGGACTGATGGTCAAGCTGAAGTTGTCAACAAGTGTTTGGAAACATATTTGAGGTGTTTTTCATTGGAAAGGAAAAATCAGTGGGCTTAATGGTTACCACTAGTTGAATGGTGGTACAACACTTCTTACCATACAAGTACCCGCATGACTCCTTTTGAAGCAATATATGAAAAAAATCTATCTTCAGTTATCTCATACCTACTAGGTGTCTCGAAGGTCGAGGCAGTTGACCAAACACTTACATGTCGAAAGGTTATTCTCCATACCCTCAAAGAGAATTTGTTCATGAACCATAATCGCATGAAGTAATAGGAAGATCAAGGTCGCTCTGAACGTCAATTTTCTTAAGGAGACCAGGTGTTTCTTCAACTGCAACCTTATAAGAAAACTTCTCTCAAGGATGACCATTGTCAGAAACTGGCGCCCAAATTTTATGGCCCTTATACCATTCTCAAGTGTGTGGGATAGATGGCCTATCAGTTATCTTTTCCCAGGAATTCTAAGCTCCATCCTGTTTTTCATGTCTCCTACTTAAATAAGGCGATTGGAACTAAGTGCCAAACTCAAACCAACCTTCCCTATTTGGATGAAGAAGGCTCCATTTGGTTGCATCCACAAGCAGTTTTGGACCAGCGTGAGCATCATCTGCATCAACGCACCATCAAGGAAGTGTTAGTTCAGTGGAAAGATACAACTCTAGCAGATGTCACTTGGGAACTAGCTACCATTCTAAAATAATTTCCTCATCTCAATCTTTGAGGACAAGATCATTTTTAAGAGGGAGGACATGTTAGGGACCTAACCTCCCTAACCCCTCACATAGGTAGAATAATATATTTCCATGTAATAAAGGCTAATATTAATAAGGCCTAGAAATAAGGAAGAATAAGTCAAATGTAAGAAGACCTAATAGAAGTTTCTGCTTCTAGAAGGATATTCCTCTAGATTGTTCTTTTGGATAGACATATTTAGTATAAATAGGAGTAGAGGGTATGAGAAGTCTTGTCTTGGATATTATTGTAATAGAGCTCTGCTTTGCTAGAAGTTTCCCCCTCGAAGAGGCAAGTGAACATTGTTATCATTAATCAAGGTGTTATTTCTGGTGTTATTATGGTATTGTTCTGGTTATATCATTGTTGTTCAGCCATTTCTAGCTAAAATATTTATGTTCTCATACTATTTTATATCTGGAATACTACACCCATTGAACACTTAACTTCCTTTCAATGACTGCCTTATAATCGTTGGATATAAATATAAAACAAGGGTAGTATAATCTTTGGATATAAATACTAGCAAAACCACATAATTGTGGTTGATGAACCCATATAAGGAGCTATTTAGATCTGTTGTACATTTTTCATTAGATAGGGAGTCCAGAATAGGCTATATCTTATTTAATTTGGTCATATTGATACAAACCCTAAACCTAACATTATTTAATTTGGTCATACAAACCCTAACCCTAACATCTTATTTAATTTGTTCATAATGATAAAATGTAAACTAGCATATCCATGTATCAGATTCCTATAACAATACATCAATGAAAAAGAAAGAATATTGAAAAAAATGGAAAAAAAAATAATAAATGGAGGAAAATATTAAAATGCCTATATGTTGCCTTTCGTTTTTGTATTTTGATTGTGAAACTTTGAAACAATAATATGAGAAACTCTTTAAAGGAGAACAACAAAAAGAAAATGTGTCCCAGTAATAAAAAGGTGCAATTTCCAGCCAATAACATGTATCTTCAAAATAATCCTTACACACATTGTTCAAGGATTTGTCAGACGAAAGGAAAAATCTCCAGTATTCTTTCCTGATTACAGAGAACGATTGTATCACCAGGATTCGATTGTTGGACTTCGTATGCTACGATTTTTTTTGATTGAAGCAGTCACTTATTTATCGTGAGATGATGAAATGACTGGTCACATTAAAAAAGGTAAGCCACAATAGCAATAGTTATTGTTGCAACAGTTTGTTTGTATGTCACAAAAGAAAAGTGATTCATTCCACCCGCCAAGGCAATTCTCACCATAATGTACAAGCCTGCATTTGCTACCTGAACTATAATCTAAGAAAGATAGGGTTTGAATTCCTCAATTCGCTGCTGTTAGAATTGTCAATGCGGAATGTTGAGTGAAAAATATGTC